>ML827590.1:26841-48649 GCA_009831015.1 Picea engelmannii | reverse complement strand
AAATGGATTTCGGACCCCCCTGGATGATCTGATTTTAATCGAGGGGGGGGGGGTCCGGAATGGTAATCTCCCTCTGGCGGGTCCCTTTTTATACGTGGCGTCAATCTATTTTCCCCAAAGTCCCTTCACCATCTGCTATCTGACAGACCTCCATCACCTTTGGACGTCACCTTCCACCTTTCCCAAACTGGTCATGTCCCATAACTGCTGTCAGTCCTTCCCCCCTTTCAGTCATGGCAAGCCCCTTATTACGAATTTTACCTCCAATCCCTAGCCGCCATGTCACCCGTCTGTATCTTTCAGCCAGCGTCACCTTCCATATCACCCCCAAATGACCCATTGTCCATTTATTACTGGATAACCTATTCGTTATCCAGCTGACCTGTCTCCCTCACCCAACCGACCCCAGTTTAAACAAAACTATCATTATTTCCCTTACTTTCGCTATTCACCCGTCACACCAGATAAATTCACTTCTTACTCATCCGTTGCATTCTGTCTCCCTCATCCACAGTCAGTCGCCCCCACTAACATTGTGTTTATTGCAGGTACTGTTACAGAAATGGCACCAAAGTCCAAACCAGCGGAAGGAGAGGAGAATCCGTTTCTCCCGCCTCCTGTCGACCTGGACAGGATCCCACTGGTCCACAAAGACCGGTTAATCGCAGGTACCAAATGCGATTTTGACTTCTCAGACCTCCAGTCATGGCTCAGGGAAGTGTTCCTGCACCAGAGTGATGAAATTGGACTCTGGGAGTCCAATTTACCCCTCTACCTCTTCCCTCAGATCCACCATTTTCCCGAGTTTTCTCTCAAGTGTCAAGCTCATTATATCCCCGAGAAAAGAGTTGTCATCTCTTCGTTCGGAGAGATCCTGTTCCTCATCACGCCTGAATACATAGACCAGATGATGCAAATTCCTCGAGCCGACTCTGCATCCCCCTTCAACCTGGAAATTCTCACCGAATTGTACCAGAAAATGACCTTCCCCCAAAGTGCTCAAATATTCGAGCTCTTCCTCCCCTCATCCGCTCAATTTCCCTCCACAAATCCTCCTTACCCGTCCTCCATGTTCTCAGCTAAGGGAAACCAGGTCATCTCCTCCCTTTGTGCTTTGTTAGGATACTATTCCGACCAGTGGGTAGATGAGCCCATTCTGGGTTTTCTATCCATTTTCTCCACTGATGAAAATCCCACCATCCAGTTTGATTTCAGCACATTCTTGGCAGATAATATTCACGAACAGTTCGTGAATTTTGGCACGAAAGGCATGTTCAGATATTCATCAATACTAGCCTACTTGTTCGTCTTTTTCCAGGTGGATAAATTTAGTTTTTCCATGTAGAAGATGGATGAATATGGTAAACCTCAGGAGGTCACAGCATGGACTTCCTTGCTCAAGCACAACTCCACATAGTATAGTTTCAAGGAATTCATTGATCAGTTCTACCACCCTGTGGTAAGTATGCTGAGCAGCAGGCCCGAGCCTCGAATAAATGACGAAGTCCAGAGAATCCTGCATCTCTCAAACAACACAAAGACCGGGGATTGGTACCTATATCAAAATCATACTGAGATCAGAGTATACATGTGTGAATTGGCACTGTATAAGCTACCCAAGTATTTGCCTGTCAGAATCTTTGCTCTAGAATATATAAGGTAGATTATAAATTCAGATGATATTCATTTTGTATCATTGAAGAAAAAGCAGCAGCTTAGAATCAAGGGGCAGATTGGCTCCTTCATCTGCAACAGTCATGGCGCCGGGGATGAAACAGACAGGATGCTAAGGGAGATGAAATTCTTCATGAGTTTCCCATGGAATTATGATCCATGTGGGATCATCTAAGAAATGTGGGTGAAGAACAAAAACATCCCGTAAGTTCATGTGCCTAAGCCTGAGGTGGAAAAATTTGCAAATCAGACAGTGTGGGAGCCTAACACCTTGGTTGAAGGGGAACAAAAAATTCTCGGAGCCTAACACCTTGGTTGAAGGGGAACAAAAAATTCCCACTGTGACACCAACGACCACGCCATAGGTCCCAAAAGAGAAGAGGCCGAGGCAGGATTTATCTCCGCCTGTCACGGAGGTATCGTCCGAAGAGTTCCTGTTGCACACTAAGAGGCCCAAGACAATCTCAGTTCCTGGCCCGATTGGAGAAAAAGATGCCCCGCCTACCACAGTGACCAAGTGTGTTATTCCACCCTTCGATTCGAGCCTCCATAAGGACATTACCCCAGTATTGCCGAAGAAAACCACGGACTCACCTTTGACCACTCAGCCAGGCAAGGTGGGACCAATGCTTAGTATCTTCGAGAAGTACGAGCTGATCAAGAAAAAGAACCAGACCCTTACCAGTAGTACTTGCGCTCAGTTTTGGAAGCATACATCGACTGTGCAGCATAGGCTGCTATCTACATTTGATACAGAAAAGGGAAGAATGCACATGGCCTTCCTCCAGGCACAAGTACCATATCCCAAGGTGATTACCGACTACAAGAGGGACACCTTCGAATTCCAGATGAAGGACGTGCACCCAGCCGATCAGATGGATCTGCACAAGTAGACCGGAGAAATGGTCTTCTATACATTGGCGCATGCTTCCACTTCTGCAGCCAAATTGCAGGTGTCACTGAACAATTTTCAAACACAACTCAAGCTGGAGAAGATATCATCCTTTGCAAAGGACAATAGAATAAAAACTTTGGAAGAGCTGGTCCTCAAGATTGGCTATGACCCTTCGAACATCAAAGTAGCGGAGGAAATGATAAAGAAGAAAAATGCTGACATTTCCTCCTTGAGGAAACAACTGAAGCTCCTGCCCACAGAGGACTCCCAGGCGAAGGAGATAGCAGAGAAAGAAGGTGAGAAGGATGAAATGCTCAAGCTACTCATGGAGCAAAATGAACAGCTCAAAGAAATGGAAGCTGAGATGGAGAAACTATTAAAAGAGAAGGAGCAGCTGAAGCCAATGGAAATCATTCCATTGAGCACCATTCCGATTTCACGAGTGAGCACATCATTAGTGACAGCAGTCCCATCCGCAACTCCATTGACATCCCAAGAGAAGACAGTCGACCAGGCCAAATCCATGGAAAAGATGAACCTGCAGGAGGCAGAGATCAGGAGGCTTAAAAATAAAGTTGAGAATCTTTAGGAACTCAAAACTTCTTTCTAGACTAGCCTCTCCAAGGAAAAGTAGGTGACAGAGCAGCTCAAGCAGGAGTTACAGCAGCTCCGGAAGCAGACAGTGGCAGGAAAGACTTTGGCCGAGGTTAAAGAGAATGTATGGACAGACATCACTAAGTCCATGAATGAAATATGGTCAATGATCCAGATCATGTTTGAGCAGAATGAGTTGGTGCTGAGGAGAAAACAGGCCATTGAGAAGATTAGAGTAGAATTGGGAGACATGCCAACATAGGCAAATGAGATCATCAAGTTCCTTAATTCTAAGACCATGGAAGAGCTGGAAGAGCTGAAGATTGAAGACAGAACATAGACCATCCTTGAGGTCAAAAGGGTTTTGACCAAGAGAGGATTAATGCTTTAGTTGGAAGAAAAGGTTCAGGCCATGGACCTAGGGGTACAAAGATTCTTCAGTAAGATTGAAGCTCTCCAGAAGAAAGGTCTTCCTGGTCTGAAAGTGATCAATGATAAATTGATGACACTCCCAGACTACAAGAAGAGATTAGCCGAAGTGGCTAAGGATAGTTCAAAGTTTGCAGGCATACAAAGGAGCATCACCGACAAGGCATTCCTAGATGCCCTTCAGTGGGACATAAGTATCCAACACGAGATTCAATACATATTCCTCACCAAGCCTACATTCGCCAAGTATACAGAAATGGACGAAGTGTATCGAAGACTGCTCAAAGTCAACGTGCCTAGTCATCTCAGATGGGAAGAGCTCTATGATCTGATCGATTAGCAGATGGGTTGTCCAGGTCCAGTCAGTTGTCCAGTCAGATGAGGTCGTGCAAAGGCTTCATCAACGGTCTACCCAGAAATCAGTGTGCAGTTACACCAAGTCATCAAGCAGTTCCTAGATTTAGGAAATTTGTTAAATTAGTTAGGCTAAAAATAGATTTAGCACGTCCTGGTCATTTATGACAGGAACGTTTTGTGATTTGAATTATAAATACTTCACCTTTCGAAGTATTGGGGGTTGTTGATCTTCACACCCTGACGTTATTCAGACTGTAATATTTTTGAAGAGATCTTCCATTAATAAAAAGGAGGCACTTTTACAGGATTCTTGCGTGTATTCACTGGTGATGTTTTCTCTCTAAGTTGAATGTTATTCTTGCTTTGTGATCATCTTGTTTTCTAATTCTAATCTTTAAGAGTAACGAATGTTGCAGGATTTATCTCGTATACCCTGTTTCTGACTCGAAAGATTTTAGTGTTTTTATTCTGGTATTTTCAATAAAAGAATTCTTAACTTCTTCTTTGTTGAAATTATCTTTCTCATGTTTTCTGCTAATCATCATTTAAGCTACTAAAGATCCAGTGATTATATTATCTCTCCCTGTGAAAGTTTTCCCTTTGCGTTTCTGGTTTGTATTTCATATTTTATTAAACACAGACCCCATATCCCAATGGATGTGTAGACTGTCTCAACCAATTCAAAAAACACTTTGAAAACAAGACCGACCTATTTCTTTACCTAGCCTAATATCTAAAATTGGAAACATAGCTAATTCATATAGAGAGATCCCTCTCTGAAGTTGGAAGGGCTAGATCCCATCTTCAAAAGTGGTTGGATAAAGTTACCTTTGTAGATTTCTTCTGTCGTCAACCTCTAGGAAATTTACCAAGTGCTAACATAGTGGTGACCATACTGAGGAAGAACTAAAAATTGATAATTTCACGTTTTCTTTTCCCTAAAAAGAAAGTTTGTTCTTGGAATATTGCAAATTTGAGAAGAAAGTAATGTTTAGAGGTTGATTAAACTTTGTATATATTATTTTTGGACTCACAAAATTAAAAAGTATATATATAAAAAAACAAAAAGAATTTTGGCTCCCAAGAGAGTTTATACTCGATCTCATCCAGACCCAGAACCTGCGATAGTGATAGATAACTCCAAACAGTTGCTCAGGAAAATGTCCATAGTTGAAGGCTCAGTGAGTCATACTTCCTTGCATAAGTCCCTTTCCTTTTCAGGGGAACCTGTTACCTTTCAAAACCCTAACCCTGATACCTTTCCACATCAAAGCCTGGTTAGGACACGGTCCGATAGTTTCATGACTGGAATCATTTTCGACCCAACCGTTTTACAACCCCGAACTCCTGAAGTTCTGTCTCCCACTGCGAAACCGCAAATCACTCCCTCCGTGCTTTTTAGTCCCTCCTCGTCCTCATTTTTAGTCGCTACCTCGCCGATCATCCAGGTTGTCGTCCCACCTCCTCCACCCATCATGGAAGCTCGATATGATCCCTTGGTGTTGGCTGCGCCTCTACATGTCATGCCCCAAGAATATCAAACAAGACTTCCACAGTTCGATGCAACAGGGCCTTTGAGCGCACAACAACACGTAGATAAAATGAATGATTATTATGATCTGCATGAAGTAGATGAAGCTGACGTTCAAATGAGATTGTTTGCCCAAAGTTTGACAGGGGACACTAAAAAATGGTACAAAGGGTTGCGTGCCGCTTCAGTCCTTGACCTTACTGCATTCCAAAGGAGTTTTCTAGACAGATGGGAGGTAAAGAAAAACCCTCTGCAAATCTTGTCGGAATATGAAAATATTAGAAGAAATCAAGGTGAGACAGTGCAAGATTAATGCACTCGTTTCAATAACCTGTACAATGCAATCCCAGCTGAAATCGAACCTCCACAGGGATTGGCATTGATAAAATTCCCCGATGTTTTTGACACGGACATGTCATACCAACTAAGGGAGAGAAATTCTACCACCCTGGAAGACATGCAGAAAAGTGCTATAAGTGTGGAGGCCAATTTGTTGGCAAAAAGGACACGTCAGAGGTTAGAGAGGAGAGTCACAATTAAAGAAGAACCTTCCACGTTGACCTCAGATTCCAAATTGGATTCTTTGGCCAGAGCAGTGGAAAGAATGATGGAAAGACTTACTGTGTCTGACATAAATCCTCCGAGAGAAAATCCACCAGCTCCCCAGGTTCGGAACCCTAACTTTAGGAGAAACCCTCCTCAAATTAGACAGAGAGATCCTAGGGATCAAAGAGAGCAGAGGGGTCCAGATCAACAGATCAGGCCCCCCCTGCAAGAAAATTATGCTGACAAAGGGGAGGAAGTAATCGAAGAACTAGAGGATACTCACATAAATCTCATGGGCATTCACGACAATGAAGCTATTTTCCTTCCCCAAGAAGAGCAAGAACTTTTTCTTCTCAATAAAACAAAAGTAAGTGAAGAAGCTGAAGATGCAGAACAACAGGCATTCGAAAATGCCATTTTGAAGGTACACCGACAGTATAATCTGTGGAGTAAAAAGAAAGAAGGTAGTTCCCCAAAAAATACGGTTGAAGCAAAGAAAGTAGTTGAAACCAAGAAGGCCTCTGAGCCAACTGCTGAGAAGATTCCTGAAAAGAGAACTGCCGAAGCTTCCGTGAAGAAAAACATTACTATTTTGAAAAGGTCGTCTCAGCCTAAGGTTTCACCTATTAATCCACCAAGTACTTCGGAATAGAAGAATATGGTGGACAAACCAGAATTGATGAGCCAGGGTAGAGCTCCCACACCTTTCAGCGTTGAGGGGGAATTGGCCAAAGTAAAAATTCCCATCCCACTTTCTGAGTTGATGAACAAAGATGTTTATCATTCACAGGTGATTAAAGCACTGACCATTGAACCTGACATAGGCACGAAGGCCTTAACCATTGGATCAACAAATCATCCAGACACTGTGAACCTTAGTGATGATCAACCCAAGCTTCTTTTCGGACCAGAAGTAGATGGTCGAGATGATACTGGTGATGTCGCTCCTTTTTACATCAGTCTAAACATACATGACCTGATCTTGCATAACGCTATGATGGATTCAGGTGCTTCTCACAATCTGATGCCTAAAGCAGTAATGGAGAAACTGGGACTGGAGGTCACCATACCTTATAATGATTTCCACTCATTTGACTCCAGTAAAGTTAGATGTATTGGTTTGATTAAGGACCTATGTATCACCCTGGTTCAGATTCCTGCAAAGAGCATGGTCATGGACGTGGTAGTTGCAGACATCCCTCCGAAGTATGGAATGTTGCTTTCCCGATCTTGGGGGGATAAGTTGAGAGGTACCCTACAGCTAGATATGTCTTATGCCACTATCCCCGTTTTCAGGCAACAAAGAAGTCTATACAAAGAAACATTGATGAAGTACATGGTCAGTAGCCAAGAAAAGCCGCACAACTATCCTCTTTACTCCGCACATTCTGACTTGGATTCTTTTATATTGTACAATGATGGTGACACGAGAGAGCAAGACACTCGACTGGCAGAAGATACATCCAGTCAGGATGAAGGCCAAGAAATCATTGAGGTAGCAAGGATGAAGAACGTGATAACTGAAGATTTACCCGTTGATTTCTGGAGCATGGATTTTGATGGAGCAGTGAGAAAAGAAGGAGATGGAGTAGGAGTCTGGCTGCATAATCACAGAAACAAGTATTCAGAGAACCATTCTTACAAATTAAATTTCCAATGCACTAACAATGTTGCCGAGTACGAAGCCTTGATGCTCGGTTTGAAGCTTTTGAAAAGAGTTGGTGCTAAGCAAATTATGGTAAGAGGTGATTCTGAGTTGATAATAAAGCAGATCAAAGGTGAGTACGCTGCGAAACACCCACATCTTAGATATTATAGGAATGTTGTTCTAGATTCCCTTAGATGTTTCAGTGAAGTTGACTTCCAGGTAATGCCGAGGGGACAAAACATTCTGGCAGACGGATTGGCTACGTCAGCAGTTGTCTGTAAGATTCCTTTCTGCTCGACTCGTCCATACACTGTTGAGGTGAACTGAAAACCAACTGTTCCCGACAATATCAGGTAATGGCAAGTGTTTGGTAATGATGATCAAATCGAAGACTTTCTGCAGTGTAAAAATGATTTTGAATGTACAAATATAGATTTAGAGAACGAAGATGAAAATGTAAATAGTTCTGATTTTGAGATTGATAGTGTAAATAGTGTAGATTCAGGAGAATTAGGTGATGACGAAATGGATGCTGATGTTTTACATTTGAAAAACAATGTTTTGCCTAGAGGTCTAGTTCCTTTAGAGGACTTGTTTGATTTTAACGACATAGCCAAAAATCCAAAAATCGAAGCCCATGGACAAGAGGTAGAAGACTGTAATATAGGGACTGAAGAGAAACCCAGGATAGTCAAACTGTCTAAATCATTACCCCCAGAGAGAAAACTCAAATACATTGAGCTGTTCAAAGAATATTCGGATGTCTTTACTTGGGGCTATGAAGATTTGAAAGCTTATGATACCAACATCATACAACACAGGATTCCAATAAAAGAAGACCAAAAACCGTTTAGGCAGAAACTTAGGAGGATAAATCCCAAGTTGCTCCCTCTAATAGAAAAGGAAATCAAAAAAATGTACGATGCCAAAATCATAGTTCCGTTGCGTTTTTCCAAATGGGTCTCTAATTTGGTCCCTACACATAAGAAAACCGGGGAAATCAGACTCTGCATAGATTTCTGAAATCTGAATAAAGTCTCCCTGAAGGATAATTACCCCTTGTCGAAAATGGACCACATCCTGCAAAGGGTGGTCGGGTCTAGTTGAATTTCTCTGCTGGACAGTTTCCTGGGTTACAATCAGGTCCTAGTTCACCTGAATGACCAAGACAAAACCGCTTTCACCACCCCATGGGGCACTTTCATGTATGTGAAAATGCCTTTTGGTCTGATGAACGCAAGAGCCACATTCCAGAGGGTGATGGATATCGCCTTCGTGGAAGAATCGGGTAAGTTTATTGTCGTCTATTTAGATGATGTAACTGTGTTTTCCCGATTTGATGACGAAGACCTGTGACACCTCAGACGAGTCTTCGAGAAATGTAGAAGGTTTGGGATTTCTTTAAATCCTAAGAAAATCCTTTTCAGGTTAGAGGAAGGCAAACTGTTAGGACACATCATCTCCAAAGATGGAATCAAAATAGACCCCAGCAGAATCGAGGCCATACAAAAATTAGAACACCCAAGGAACCTCAAGGAACTACAGTCTTTTATCGGGAGAATAAACTTTCTACGAAGATTCATTCCCAATCTGGCAGAACTCCTCAGAAACATTACAAATATGCTAAAAAAGGATGTAAAAATAAAATGGGACTCCGAGTCCAGGTAGTCTTTCGAACAAGTCAAACGGGCACTCACAGAAGCCCCTGTTTTGATCAGTCATGATTTTACTAAGGATTTCTATCTCTTTTCTTTCGCTTCCAAACATACTATAGCAGCGGTGTTACTGCAAAAGAACAACGAAGGGTATAAACAACCCATAGATTTCTTTAGCAAAGCGTTAAGAGACACTGCTTTGAATTACAAGATAATGGAGAAACAAGCTTTTGCTTTGGTAAAAGCCATAAAAGACTTTAGAGTCTACATTCTTCATTCCCACACCATAGAATATGTTCCGAACGCGGTAGTAAAAGACATTTTGACACAGGACAACCCTAATGGAAGAAGGGGAAAATGGATTTCTGTTATTTTAGAATATGATATAGATATTAAGCCTACAAAACTAATTAAGGGTCAAGGCCTAGCAAAATTAATGGCTGAATCGAACTTCCATGCTCTTGACATTAATTTTTTAGATGTGGCAGATGAACAGGGTGAGATGGCGACTCCAAGCGTGAGAGAGTTATTTATCAACTCTCCATGGTACGCAGACCTTATATTCGTTTTTCAAAATCTACAAGGTCCCCCTGGTTTGACTAAGACTAAAGCTAGATTTTTAAAGTTGAAAGCCTTAAAATTATGTATTCTAGAAGGCAATTTGTATTGCAAAGATCCTGGAGGCATTCTATTAAATTGTTTATTGAAAGATGAAGCTGATAAAGTGTTACAAGAGTTTCATGCAGGAGAATTTGGTGGCCATCTGAACTGGAAGGTCACAGCCAACAAAATACTCAGAGATGGATTCTATTGGCCCACCCTGTTCACCGATGTGCATCAAAAGGTAATTGCATGTCATCAATGTCAACTGTTTGAAGGCAAAAGGAAACTCCTCCCTCTACCTCTGAAACCGATCTCAGTTGAGGCCCCTTTCCAGCAATGGGGACTCAACTTCATTGGAGAAATACACCCCCCGTCTTCAGGCCAGCACAGGTGGATTCTCACTGCCACCGATTATTTTACCAAATGGATCGAAGCAGTACCAAGCAGGCAAGCCACTGACTCTGTTATTATCAAATTCCTTGAAAACAATATTTTGTCTCGCTTTGGATGTCCTAGAAAGATTATAACTGATAATGCAGCTGCTTTTCGGTCAAAGAAGCTCATAGATTTCTGCAACCAGTATCACATTGGTTTGGGGCATTCCATGGCCTACTACCCTCAGGGGAATGGGCTGGCAAAATATTCAAACAAAACCTTGGTAAATATCATCAAGAAAATTCACCCGTCACACCAAACAAATTCACCACTTACTCCTTCGTTGTATTCCGTCGCCCTCATCCACAGTCAGTCACCCCCACTAACGTTGTGTTTATTGTAGGTACTGTTGTAGAAATGGTGCCAAAGTCCAAACCAGCGGAAGGAGAGGAGAATTTGTTTCTCCCACCTCCTGTCGACCTGGATAGGATCCCACTGGTTGACAAAGACCGGTTAATCATAGATACCAAATGCAACTTTGAATTCTCAGACCTCCAGTCATGGCTCAGGGAAGTGTTCCTGGACTAGAGTGATGAAATTGGACTCTGGGAGTCCAATTTACCCCTCTACCTCTTCCCTCAGATCCACCATTTTCCTGAGTTTTCTCTCAAGTGTCAAGCTCATTATATCCCCGAGCAAAGAGTCGTCATCTCCTCGTCCGGAGAGATCCTGTTCCTCATCACGCCCGAATCCATAGACCAGATGATGCAAATTCCCCGAGCCAACTCTGCGTCCCCCTTCAACCTGGAAATTCTCACCGAATTGTACCAGAAAATGACCTTCCCCCAAAGAGCTCAAATATTTGAGCTCTTCCTCCCCTCATCTGCTCAATTTCCCTCCACAAATCCTCCTTACCCATCCTCCATGTTCTCAACTAAGGGAAACCAGGTTATCTTCTCCCTTTGTGCTTTGTTAGGATACTATTTCGACCAGTGGGTAGATGAGCCCATTCTGGGTTTTCTATCCATTTTCTCCACTGATGAAAAGCCCACCATCTAGTTTGATTTCAGCACATTCTTGGTAGATAATATTCATGAACAGTTCGTGAATTTTGGCACGAAAGGCATGTTCATATATTCATCAATACTAGCCTACTTGTTCGTCTTTTTCCAGGTGGATAAATTTAGTTTTTCCATGCAGAAGATGGATGAAGATGGTAAACCTCAGGTAGTCACAGCATGGACTTCCTTGCTCAAGCACAACTCCACATAGTACAGTTTCAAGGCGTTCATCGACCAGTTCTACCACCCTATGGTAAGTATGCTGAGCAGCAGGCCCGAGCCTCAAATAAATGACGAAGTCCAGAGAATCCTGCATCTCTCGGACAACACAAAGACCGGGGATTGGTACCTGTATCAAAATCATACCGAGATCAGAGTATACGGGTGCGAATTGGCACAATATAAGTTGCCCAAGTATTTGCCTGTTAGAATCTTTGCTCTAGAATATATAAGGCAGATTATAAATTCAGATGATATTCATTTTGTATCATTGAAGAAAAAGTAGCAGCGTAGAATCAAGGGGCAGATTGGTTCCTTCATCTGCAACAGTCGTGGCACCGGGGATGAAGCAGGCAGGATGCTAAGGGAGATGAAATTCTTCATGAGTTTCCCATGGCATTATGATCCATGTGGGATCATCTCAGAAATGTGGGTGAAGAACAAAAACATCCCGTATGTTCATGTGCCTAAGCCTGAGGTGGAAAAATTTGCAAATCAGACAGTGTGGGAGCCTAACACCTTGGTGGAAGTGGAACAACAAATTCCCCCAACCACTGTGCCACCAACGACCATGCCATAGGTCCAAAAAGAGAAGAGGCCGAGACAGGATTTATCTCTGCCTGTCACGGAGGTATCGTCTGAAGAGTTCCAGTTGCACACTAAGAGGCCCAAGACAATCTCAGTTCTTGGCCCGACTAGAGAAAAAGAAGCCCCACCTACCACAGTGACCAAGTCTGTTATTCCACCCTTCGGTTCGAGCCTCCATAAGGACATTACCCCAGTATTTCCGAAGAAAACCATAGACTCACCTTTGAACACCTAGCCAGGCAAGGTGGGACCAAAGCTTAGTATCTTCAAGAAGTACGAGCTGATCAAGAAAAAGAACTAGACCCTTACCAGCAGTACTTGTGCTCAGTTTTGGAAGCAGACGTCAACTGCGTAACATAGGCTTCTGTCTGCATTTGATACAGAAAAGGGCAGAATACACATGGCCTTCCTCCAGGAACAAGTACCAGATCCCAAGGTGATTACCGACTACAAGAGGGCCACCTTCGAATTCCAGACGAAGGACGTGCACCCAGTCGATCAGATGGATCTGCACCAGCAGACCGGAGAAATGGTCTTCTATATATTGGCACATGCTTCCACTTTTGCAGCCAAATTGCAAGTGTCACTGAACAATGTTCAAACACAACTCAAGCTGGAGAAGATATCGTCCTTTGCAAAGGACAATAGAATCAAAACTTTGGAAGAGTTGGTCCTCAAGATCGGCTATGACCCTTCGAACATCAAAGAAACGGAGGAAATGATAAAGAAGAAAAATGCTGACATTGCCTCCTTGAGGAAACAACTGAAGCTCCCGCCCACAGAGGACTCCCAGGCGAAGGAGATAGCAGAGAAAGAAGGCGAGAAGGATGAAATTCTCAAGCTGCTCATGGAGTAGAATGCATAGCTCAAAGAAATGGAAGATGAGATGGATAAACTTTTAAAAGAGAAGGAGCAGCTGAAGCCAATGGAAGTCATTCCATTGAGCGCCATTCCGATTTCAGGAGTGAGCATAGCATCAGTGACAAGAGTCCCATCCGCAACTCCATTGACATCCCAAGAGAAGACAGTCGACCTGGCCAAATCCATGGAAAAGATGAACCTGCAGGAGACAGAGATCAGTAGACTTAAAAAGGAAGTTGAGAATCTTCAGGAACTCAAAACTTCCTTCCAGTTCAGCCTCTCCAAGGAAAAGCAGGTGACAGAGCAGCTCAAGCAGGTGTTACAGCAGCTCCGGAAGCAGACAGTGGCAGGAAAGACTTTGGCCGAGGTTAAAGGGAATGTATGGACAGACATCAGTAAGTCCATGAATGAAATATGCCCAATGATCCAGATCATGTTCGAGTAGAATGAGTTGGTGCTGAGGAGAAAATAGGCCATTGAGAAGATCAGAGTAGAATTGGGAGACATGCCAACACAGGCAAATGAGATCATCAAGTTCCTCAATTCTAAGACCAGGGAAGAGTTGGAAGAGCTGAAGATTGAAGACATAACAGAGACCATCCTTGAGGTCAAAAGGGTTTTGACCAAGAGAGGATTAATGCTTCAGTTGGAAGAAAAGGTTCAAGCCATGGATCTAGGGGTACAAAGATTCTTTAGTAAGATTGAAGCTCTCCAGAAGAAAGGTCTTCCTGGTCTGAAAGTGATCAATGATAAATTGATGACACTCCCAGAATACAAGAAGAGATTAGCCGAAGTGGCTAAGGACAGTTCAAAGTTTGTAGGCATACAAGGGAGCATCACCAACAAGGCATTCCTGGATGCCCTTCAGTGGGACATAAGTATTCAACACAAGATTCGATACATATTCCTCACCAAGCCTACATTCGCCAAGTATACAGAAATGGACGAAGTGTATCGAAGACTGCTTAGAGTCAACGTGCCCAGTCATCTCAGATGGGAAGAGCTTTGTGATCTAATCGATTAGAAGATGGGCTGTCCAGGTCCATTCAGCTGTCCAGTCAGATGAGGTCGTGCAAAGGCTTCATCAATGGTCTACCCAGAAATCAGCGTACAGTTACACCAAGTCATCAAGCAGTTCCTAGATTTAGGAAATTTGTTAAATTAGTTAGGCTAAAAATAGATTTAGCACGTCCTGGTCATTTATGACAGGAACATTTTGTAATTTGAATTATAAATGCTTCACCTTTCGAAGTATTGGGGGTTGTTGATCTTCACACCCTGATGTTATTCAGACTGTAATATTTTTGAAGAGATCTTCCATTAATAAAAAGGAGGCACTTTTACAGGATTCTTGCGTGTATTCACTGGTGATGTTTTCTCTCTAAGTTGAATGTTATTCTTGCTTTGTGATCATCTTGTTTTCTAATTCTAATCTTTAAGAGTAACGAATGTTGCAGGATTTATCTCGTATACCCTATTTTTGACTCGAAAGATTTTAGTGTTTTTCTTCTGGTATTTTCAATAAAGGAATTCTTAACTGCTTCTTTGTTGAAATTATCTTTCTCATCTTTTCTGCTAATCATTGTTTAAGCTACTAAAGATCTAGTGATTATATTATCTCTCCCTGTGAAAGTTTTCCCTTTGCGTTTCTGGTTTGTATTTCATATTTTATTAAACACAGACCCCATAGCCCAATGGATGTGTAGACTGTCTCAACCAATTCAAAAAACACTTTGACAACATGACCGACCTATTTCTTTACCTAGCCTAATATCTAAAATTGGAAACATAGCTAAATCATATAGAGAGATCCCTCTCTGAAGTTGGAAGGGCTAGATCCTAGCTTCAAAAGTGGTTAGATAAAGTTACCTTTGTAGATTTCTTCTGTCGTCAACCTCTAGGAAATTTACCAAGTACTAACACTTATATCATCAAACCGTTCTGAAACCGCCTTCCCAAAATCTAAACACTTCAGACTACTCGAAATATAGTTCTCTGGTCTATAGAATTGTTTCTTATACTTCCCCTCTTCAGTATTCACATTACTAGGAGTCTCCAGGATGGATGGCTCAGAAAGGTGGAGGAAGATGCCCCAGTGTAGAGTAATTTTCCTCCTCTATCATATAAATTTTGATATCATCCTCTTCATCATATTCTTGAATTATGAAATCTTCCTCTTTTCTTGTAGATTCATCATGTTCTTGCACTACTTCCAACCCTGAGAGTACGATCTTTGGGACATTTTATTCATTCATATTTCCTTCTTGTCTTTATTTTCTTCTCCAATACTTCTTGTATCTGATATCAATGTTTTTTTTCATGGATGAATTTATCACGCTTCTACAATCATGGGCTATGTGTCTATAGTTGTGGCATATGCTGCAAATAATTACAACATCTTCCTTCTCTTTAAACTCAATAAAAAATGTCCACTGGCATGCTCAATCTGCAAATTAGACTCTACATGTTTGGAACAATTTGTACTGAATATATATCCTTTTCTAAACATAGATATGAAATCCTCTATACAATCATGAACCTTTGTCTGAGAAGTGTGCCAATAATATATTTCATAACTGTTAGCTGATACTTGCATGGGAATGTGTTCTAAAAGCTTCTCCTCAACCAATCAAACTGTCACAAGATTCTTTGTACTTCTATCATCAAACCACTCTGAAACTGCCTTCCCAAAATCTAAAAACACTTGAAACTGCTTGAAAGATAGTTCTATGATTTCTAGAGTTGTTTATTATACTCCCCCTCTTCAATATTCACATTACTAGGAGTCTCCAAGCTGGATGGATAAGAAAGGTGGAGGCAACCGCCCTAATGCAGAGTAATTTTCCTCTTCTATCATCTGAATTCTGATATTGTCCTCTTCATCATCTTCTTGAATTATGAAATCTTCCTCTTTTCCTGTAGATTCATCATGTTCTCACACTACTGCCAATCCTGAGTGTACGATCTCTGGGACATGTTCTTCATTCATCTTTCCTTCTTGTCTTTCTTTTCTTCTCCAAGCCTTGTTTTGTCCAATATCAATGTTTTCCTTCATGGAGGACTTTTTCACGCTTCTACAATCACGAGCTATGTTCCCATAGTTGTGGAATTTGTAATATTCAATTTTGTGTGGGGTCACATAATCATTTCTTACTTGAAAATTTCTTCCATATGCTCTACAATCCACAAATTTATGTCCAAAGTTATTACAATTAAAACAATAACCATAAAAGAAACTTTGATACCTGGGAGTGAATGAACTTCTTTGTGATGTAGTCCTTTTGAATTCATTCCTTGGTTGATCACGATCTTCTCTTTTGTTATTTCCTTCACAATGATTGAAGATTCTTTGATACCTGAAAGTTGATGGTCTACTTTGATGTTCATCTCTTCTATAATCCTCTTCTGGAATCTTCTTCATTTATGGAATGTTCTCCTTTGAGGGTTTTCATTCTTCCTTCTTGATAGAGACTTTGATGACTTATGCATAACTCTTAGCATTCTCTTGATGTTTCCTTTCTAGTAACCTGTAACCTTCAAATTTCTTTACTGATGATGTGGAGGTTTCTCTATCTTCAATGTTCTTTCTGAGATTGATGACTTTAATGTTGATTAAGGTTGGTTGTCATTGATGTCAACCCTTGAAGAAAGACCCGTAGCACAAAGGTTTGGGTAATGGACCCAATAGTGTTTGATGTAAATATGACTCATTATTTTTTTTTCATGGTTGATAAGAAGTAAATATGGATGAACTCCAAAGTGGTCCCCGTATGGTGAAAGCCCTCACGGGAAGACGCTTTGTGGAGCAAGAGAACCCATGCTTAATTGTGGAATAATGAGATGAAGGAAAGTGAATTTGTCAGGGAAAATATCCTAGATGGATATTTCTTGTCATGTCATTTCTGATGGTATGTGGAACGTCACACAATTCCTCACGGTTAGAGAGTTATGGCCATGAGAAGTTGGAGACCCCAGGTTTGGGTAATGGACCCAAGTTTGTTTGATGGGTAACGGTATGATTTATGATATATTTTTATACAATACTATTCTATATGGATATTACATGTCGTTCCATTTCTGGTGGTATGTAGAACGTCACATAACTCCTCACGGTTTGAGAGTTATGGCCTTACAAAGTTGGAAGACCCTCATATGTCATCCAGAAGCCCCAAAAGGTCAAAGTAATCAAAGTGGTTTAAGAGATTTTAAAAGGTAAATAATAAAGTGAAGTGATGAGTGTATTATAATTCAAATTGAATAAAAAATAAATTATTTCAATAATAATTTTAATGGAGAAATTAGAAGAGGACCCAACCCTAAAATAAGGAAAGTGGGGCCAAGTGACCTAGAAGATGTTTTTAAGGAAGCTACTTGGAGAGTATAAATAAGAGGCAAGACTCTCTCATTTGAAACACACTTGAGAATATTGAATATCTATAGATGTATGAGGTATACAAATGATATCTAAGCCGAAATTCTGAGGAAAGTGAAGAAAAGAAGGCCGAAATGCAAGAAAGGATAAATTCTTTTGATGGTGTTTTCTAAGGTATGTTATTTTCAGGTCATCTCACCATTTTCGCTATAACGTTTTTTTTCTATAATGATTCAGATCTTGAAATTTCTATGAAAATGAGAAAACATATCTAAGTATCTCTGGTTAAAAATTCATCTTGTGGGTCATTGTATTTTGGGAGTTACACTCTATGGAAAATAGGGTTTGTGGTAAGTCATGAAACTAGTCAAAATCAAGTGTTTCGGGTAAAAAAGTCATAACTTCTTCATAATAGATCCAAATTCAGTGAGACCAATTGAGTTGGTTAGGGTACAATATTTAGTATGCTTTGTAATAGTTTCAGATCATTTCATCAAACATTTTGTGCGGGGCATGCTCTACAAGGTCTCTCTCTAGAATAAGCCAGAATTCAACAAGCTATGACATTTTTGCTATAACTCCTTTTGTGAGAGATTCCAAGTAGTGCCACTTGGAGGAATTGCATAAAACACACTGAAGAACATTGTTTATCAGTTTCATATCTTTATACATTACAGGTTCAAAGTTATGATTACTTCAAGTTAGGGTTGTTGACTAATTTAAAACTAGGCCTGTGAGACTAAAGAAAAGTTTGATGAAAATGCTAGTCTCTTGTTTTTAAAGTTAAGGAAGGTTTGCAGGAATGTGATTATATCCACCAGGTCTATTATAGAGCTACAAATCAGATTTGGATGATGAAATTGATGAGAGATTTTGGTTGAGGTACATCTTGAGTACATGGTTGAGACAAGTAGTTGATGAGTTGGTGCACATACATGAGGTGCATAGTTGATGTTGTTGGTACATATTGATGAGTCATAGTTGATGAGTATTTGACACATCATTGGTACATACTTGGCACATGGTTGGATGCACTTTTTTATGGTATAGGTTGATTACAGGTTGGTGCATCGTTGATGCACTTGTTTATGGTACAGGTTGATTACAAGTTGAGGTATAGGTTGATGCATGGTTGATGCATGGTTTAGATTTATTGGTACAGGTTTATAGTGGTATATCTCACAGTGATAGTGTGACAGTGGTTCCATCATTCTACTTCTACTACAGGGTGGTAGGACGGGGCAAGGATAGGTGGTTGTAGCCACCTTCCAGTTGTAGCCGGAGAACATTGGGGGTTGTAGCTTCCTTCTGGTTGTAGCCTGAGATTTGGGGAGTTGAAGTTTCCCTCAGGTTGTAGCCTGAGAAACTAGGGGGTTGGAGCCTCCTTCCAGTTGCAGCTGGAAAACAAAGGAAGTTGGTGCTTCCAATGAATGTAATTCTTCAAGACATATAAGAAAAAACATTTCGTGGTTTTCTCCCGATTTGGGTTTCCACGTAAAACACTAGTGTACTGTGTATGTGTGTGATTGTTTATTTATTACTGCTCATTATTGGATAATAATTCTACATTGATATAAGATTTGAAGAAAAAGGATTATAATTACATTATTACTGATTCACACCCCCTCTCAGTAATCCAACAATTGGTATCAAAGCAGGCTCCTTCAGAAACCAGTTTAACCACTGAAAGGTAGATCATGGAGAGTACCAACTCGTATAAAAATGGAATACCACAGTTTGATGGACACAAGTATGTTTTTTGGAGCATAAGGATGAAGGCATATATACAAGCACAGGTATTTGAAGTTTGGCAATCAATTGTAGATAGATACACAACACCAATAGTTCCACCAACAAGTGACAAAGCAGTGAAACTTGGTGAGAATAATTCCAAAGCTATAAATGCACTTTTGAATGGTCTCAGTGATACGGTATTCACCAAAGTTGCACATTGTAAATATGCTAAAGAGATTTGGGACAAGCTTCGAAATATTTATGAAGGATATTCAAAAGTCAAAACAACAAAGCTTCAAACTTACAGAGGTTAGTTCGAACAACTAAAAATGAAGGAAGATGAAGATATTGCAGCCTACTTCTTACAAGTCGATGAAACAGTGAATGCAATCATAGGATTGGGAGAAGAAATTGAAGAATCTGTAATTGTTCAAAAGGTACTAAGATCTCTTCCTATGAGACTCAACCCTGAGATATTAGTACTAGAAGAAAGATCGGATCTAAACTCAATAAGCATGGACGAACCGCATGGAATATTCACAGCATATGAGATGAGAACTGAACAGGAAAATCCAGATGTAAAAGAAGCAACCTTCAAAGCATCCAAAATATCAAAGAAAAAGAAAAAGGAACAAGAAGAATATAGCAGCAACAACGACGTCTCGGAAGATGATGAATAAGTGGCCAACTTCGTCAAAACACTGAACAAGGGAACCAACGGTAGGTACAGAGGTAAGCTTCCTGTAATTTGTTTTAATTGTGATGGTATTGGTCATTTTCCTAACAAATGTCCTCATAAGAAAAAGAGAAATGATGAAGGTTACTCAAAAGGCAGACAAACATATAAAGGTAAAAGAACTACAAAAAAAGTTTTCAAGNTGAAACAGGGAGAGTTCTATTCATGGCAGTAGAAGAATCTGATAAAGACTACTCCGAAGAAGAATATGAAGAAGCATATGAAGAAGAAATTGAAGAGGCAGAAGTTGACTTCCGAGAAGAATTAATGAGTGCCATAGAAGTTATCAGAAGAGAAAAGAAGAAAAAGAAGAAACTACAAGCATAACTAGATAAGAAAAAAGACACTCAAGAACTATAACAAATGATTACAAAATTGAAGGTTCAAATAGAAGAAGATAAAAGAATTCAAGAAGCACTCAAAGAACAACTAGAAGGAAAGAATGGGATCATTAGAAACCTGGAAGCATAGATTGTCACACTAAGAAAGGATTTTCAAAAGAAAAATATGTTGAATAGCTCAAAAGTTCTGGATGACATTATTAGCAGTCAAAAATCTTATCTTGACAAGTCCGGACTTGGATACAATCAAACATAAAAGGGATCAAGCTCCAAAACAATAGAGCAAGAAACAAATCCAAAAAATTATGCAAAAACAATCAAAGGGGATAAAAAGATATACAAGGAAGATTACAGGGACACTCCTCCACCGAGAAGATTCATATTTCATAATCAACAATAGATAGACAGGCCTCAAGAAGAAGAAGGATTCATAAGAGCACCTCCTTTCATAAGATATTCAACTACCAGGTATCAAACTATACTTTTTGGTTTATGTTATGATTGTAATAATTTTGGACATAAAGTTGTAAATTGTAGAGCTAACAACAGGAACAATAACTACTTTGAGAGCCATACACAAAGGGGTTATTAAAGAAGACCTAGTGAAACACAGAGAAGTTACAACAGGTTTGAATCCTTGAGCACTGAAGTGGAATGTTACAAATGTAACAATTTTGGACACATGGCCAAAAATTGCAGAATGACAGTCCCTCCTAAAGAACCTCAACAAAGTCACAAACAAGAATTTCAGAAAGTGACATGGATTAGAAAGCAAGATCAGTATAGCAATGAAGAATGCACAGTCGCTCTACAAGCTAAACAGAAGAAACGTGGTTGGTATGTTGACAGTGGATGTTCAAAACACATGACAGGTGATAGACACAAGTTTCTTACATTACGAGAGGAAAGAGATGGATCAATCTCCTTTGGAAATGATGATTCATCCAAAATCATTGGAAAAAGCACAGTCCGAATTGGGAACAAGAATAAAAAGGCAGAAAATGTTCTACTACTAGAAGATATGAAACATAATATTTTAAGTGTGAGTCAAATGTGTGACCAAGGTCATAAAATTACTTTCAATTCACAAAAGTGTGATATAAGAAAAGAAGGTTCAGGGAAATTGGTCGCTACAGCTACAAGAACTTCAAGCAACATATATGTGTTAAGCGAAATTGGAAATGAAAAGTGTTGTCTAGGAAAGGAAGATAAAAGTTGGCTATGGCACAGAAGAATTGGTCACATGCATTTTGATAACCTTGTCAAAGTCAGCAAAAGAGAAGCAGTCAGAGAAATGCCCCAGATCATGAAACCAACCAACACTTTATGAAAGCATTGCCAACAAGGAAAGCAAACAAAGACCAGGTTCAAATCAAAGGAATATTCAACAACAAAACCGCTGGAAATTGTGCATACTAATCTAGTTGGACCAACTACAACAAAAGACTTAAAAGGTGAGAGATACTTTATGTTATTAGTTGATGATTATACAAGAATGACTGTAGTTTGCTTTCTCAAGAACAAATTAGAAGCTTTTGAAAATTTCAAGATCTACAAGGAAATGGTTGAAAATGAGATGGATTCAAGAA
>ML827590.1:0-17309 GCA_009831015.1 Picea engelmannii | reverse complement strand
AAATTCTGAGGAAAGTGAAGAAAAGAAGGCCGAAATGCAAGGAAGGATAAATTCTTTTGATGGTGCTTTCTAAGGTATGTTATTTTCAGGTCATCTCACCATTTTCGCTATAACTTTTTTTCTATAATGATTCAGATCCTAAACTTTCTATGAAAATTTGAAAACATATCCGAGTATCTATGGTTAAAAATTCAGCTTGTGGGTCATTGTATTTTGGGAGTTACACTCTGTGGAAAATAGGGTTTGTGGCCAGTCCTGAAACTAGTCAAAATCAGGTGTTTCGGGTAAAAATGTCATAGCTTCTTCATAAAAGATCCAAATTTGGTGAGACTAATTGTTTTGGTTAGGGTACATGTTTTAGTATTCTATGTAAAATTTTTAGATCATTTCATCAAATATTTTGTGCAGGGCACGCTCTACAAGGTCGCTCTCTAGAATAATCCAAAATTCAACAAGCTATGACATTTTTTCTATAACTCCTTTTCTGTGAGGTTCCAAGTAGTGTCACTTGGAGGAATTGTATGAAACAAACTGAAGAACATTGTGTATCAGTTTTAGATCTTTATACATTACAGGTTTAAAGTTATGATTACTTCAAGTTAGGGTTTTTGACTAATCCAAAACTAGGCCTGTGAGACTAAAGAAAAGTTTGATGAAAATGCTAGTCTCTTGTTTTTAAAGTTAAGGAAGGTTTGCAGGAATGTGATCATATACACTAGGTCTATTACAGAGCTACAAATTAGGTTTGGATGATGAAATTGATGAGGTATTTTGGTTGAGGTACATTTTGAGTACATGGTTGAGACAAGTAGTTGATGAGTTGACATACATACATGCGGTATATAGTTGATGATGTTGGTACATATTGATGGGTCATAGTTGATGAGTAGTTGACACATGATTGGTATATACTTGGCACATGGTTGGATGCACTTTTTTATGGTACAGGTTGATTACAGGTTGGTGCATGGCTGATGCACTTGTTTATGGTACATGTTGATTACATGTTGATTACAGGTTGAGGTACAGGTTGATGCATGGTTGATGCATGGTTCAGATTTATTGTTACAGGTTTATAGTGGTATATCTCACAGTGATAGTGTGATAGTGTTTCCATCATTCTACTTCTACTATAGGGTGGCAGGATGGGGCAAGGATAGGTGGTTGTAGCCGGAGAACATTGGGGGTTGTAGCCTCCTTCTGGTTGTAGACAGAGATTTGGGGAGTTGGAGCTTCCCTCAGGTTGTATCCTGAGAAACTAGGGGGTTGGAGCCTCCTTCTAGTTGCAGCTGGGAAACAAAGGAAGTTGGTGCTTCCAATGAATGTAATTCTTCAAGACATATAAGAAAAAACATTCTGTGGTTTTCTCCCGATTTGGGTTTCCACGTAAAACACTAGTGTATTGTGTATGTGTGTGATTGTTTATTTATTACTGCTCATTATTGGATAATAATTCTACATTGATATAACATTTGAAGAAAAAGGATTATAATTATGTTATTACTGATTCACCCCCCCTCTCAGTAATCCAACATTTAACTCTCAATTTGAAAACTTCTTCTTCAAGCTTCTCATAATATTCTTCTTTCTTCATCATCTAGATCTTCATGACTTCTTTCATTCTCTTTGCTTCTTCAAGTTGTATCTTTAAGGTGATGATTTCTTCTTCAAGATTTCTTTCTTGTTGACTAAATTATGCTTCAATATTATTTAAGTCCTCATATATTTCCTCAAGATGACTTGTCAGAATTTATTCTCTCCTTTCTGCTTTGTTTTTATGTGTTGTTATTTCAGCTTCCAAATGTTACTTTTCTTCTAACTATCTCTTGTATGTTTCTTCAATCCTTCTGGATTATTCTACTTGGAATTTTAGGTTCATAATAATCTGTTGAACTTCTTTAGATTTGATATTTTGGGACCCCTTCCTTAGCTTTATCAATTATTCCTTGAGTCACTTGTTTATCTTTCTTTCTTTCTCTAGTTCATCTAAAGCACTGATTAATTCTGCTTCAATATCCACTATTCATTATTCATAATATTCTTCTTCTGAATATGTCTGACATGATGAGCATATTTCTTCTCGTTCTGTCCAAGATGTATCTTCTTTAATGTGATTTGGATCTGTTATGGGAGGCTCCTTGGAATATATATTATGTAGCTTATCCCAAAGTTCTTTAGTTGATGAACATTTTCCCACTTTTTCTCTTACCGGATTAGGTAATCCTTCCTAGATGAAATCCATTTTTATTTTGTTGTTTCTTTTCAATTTCTTCTTGGTTGCAGTCTTTGGTTTATTTGTAGTGGTGTACCCTATCACAAATGATTTGAAAACATAAAACCCATGTGCTCCTAGAAATTCTTTCATCTTGTTTCTCCACATCTCATAGCTCTAACGATTTTGACCATCAAATTGTGTTATTCCATTCTTATATAGATTTTTTCTCTTTGTGATCTCCTTTCCAGTGTTTAGAATTTTTTCTTGAAGGACCTGCTCGAATACCAATCGTTGGAATATTGAGAGGGAGGGTGGGGGGGGTGAATCAGTATGAGCAATTTTATCACTTTTAATCACAATATATAAAATTCAACTTTATCTATAGTATATCATCTATGATTGCATTCAATATATCATGAGCATATAACTATAAGTAGTACCATTCAACAACATCACATCAAATACACAATACACCAGAATTTACATGGAAATGCAAATGGGAGAAAACTACAAAATCGTTTCTTATATATATATCAATATTACATTCATAGGAAGCAACAACTTCCCAATTCTCCAACACCAACCGAAAGGAGGCTTCAACCCCATATTGTTGTCCCTTGACCAAGTTTTGGATATCCTTGGTCACCTCTGACCTATTTTGGGACTTCGACAGGCTATCGAAGGCAGAGTTCAATTCAAAGCGAAGATCGCGGGATCTCGGCCCCTTGTTTAGGTATTTTTGGGTTTTGGGCTTATGTAACGGGTATGGGGATGTCGGCCCATGAGTTTACCCATGTTTAAGACTCTTTTGTAATGTATAAATAGATAGCTAGGCGATGTAAGCTAGTGGAAAATGGGTGATGCTAAGTGCTAGGTGCAAGTGTGTGATACCAAGTGCTAAGTGCAAGTGATAGTTGTACATGCTTTGTGCATGTTGTGTGAAACTTGGAAGTCTAAGTGCAAGCGACAGTAAGGGGTTGAGTAGAATCTTTGTGTTGTAACCTAACTCAGGGAAGGAGGATCTCGCGAGGTGCATGCAGATCTCCTGTCCTATGAAGAGTGGGATCTTTTGGCTCTGTGCATGTAGAATATTGATAGAAGATAATAAAATAGAAGAATATTTGGTGGACGTAGCCCCTGGCTGGGGGTGAACCACGTATATCCTGTGTTGTTATGCTTTGTGTGATGTATTTATGTGTTTATGTGTTTACTTGCTCAGTGCTTTGGCATAAATAAATGATAGATAGATATGTGATGATTTGTGCTTAATAATATGAATAAGTGTTATATATAACCTATGTGAATGTGCTTAGTGCTTGACTATACTAGATCTAGGTGAATACTATGTTGATCTATTGTTAACTAGTTAAATACTGATGAACTACAACTGCTAAGTGTTATATTAAGGTGTTACAATCACAGATCGATGTCCCAGCTAAGGTTGTAGACACTGGAATCCTTCAACCACCCATGCCTCTACCTCAGGTGAGACTTCATTTGCTTCACAGGTGTTTCCAAAAGGGATGGTATTTAGGGTTTTGTTGGTGTGCTCTTAAGCACTGAACCCTAGGTCTGCCCCTGTGCCAATAAATGGTTTTGTTGCCGGGACATGAAATTGTGATTGCTGGGAACTGAAGAAAAGAGAAAGCTTCATGTGTAGATATGTTGCCCTAGTGTGCAGTATTATACTTGACCTGTAAAGCTCTGTGCTAAGAAGAGAAGTCAGATCTGAAGAAAAGAGGTAAGATCTTGAATCTTTGTGCTATGATAAAGGTAAGAACAATGAAAAGTTTTGATTGAAAAGGTAAGATAAGTGGAATGTTTTATTTCGAAAGTATGGATCTAGGTATGTTTGATAAATTTTGTCCTAGCCTAAAAACTAGGGCACATCTAGAAGAAAGAATATTTGATATGAGTAGATCTGATATAAATAATGAAAGATATGTTATTCCTATGCATAGAAAGAATGTTTGGACTAACAAATGTCTGTAGGATCCTAGAAAGAATTTTTTGCAGGTTAGTTACTATGACCCTAGTGCGTTGTACAGGAAAGGTTGGGGATCGTTCAAGAGAAAGAGAGGATTAACTCTTTGCTATAGTTGTAGAAGACTAGGACATCTTGCTAAAGAATGCCCTAGTAGAAGACCTAGTTGTATTTGTTGTAAAGCTATGGATCATGAAGTTTTGGATTTCCCTAGAATGATTGCTAAGGTTGAAAGAATGAATATGAGACAAGAAAACCATGAGGAAGATCAAGAAACTAAGACCATGGCAGAACCCTAGAAAGAATCAAAGAATGTATTGCTACAAATGAAAGAAACCCTGAATGATCACATAAATATCAACTTATTAGAGATCTTCAAAGAAAAAGAATGCATAGAAACAAGAATAGGAGACTTCGACATTGACTGTGTTTTGGAGGAAGAAACACAGGTGAACATCATGACAGAAAGAACTTGGGAAATTTTAGGAAAGCTTGCTATGATTCCTTCATTGGGAGGAATAGGATTATTTAGAGGAAAGTTGATAACCCTATGCGAAAGACTCACCCGAATGTCTATGAGTGTTCATGGAACTTCGATAGAGGAAGATTTTGAGGTTGTTAAATTTATTGAGAACGACACCCCATTTGCTATGTTACTAGGAAAAACCTGAATTGAGAAGGATCAGGCTAGAAGAAAAGAAGAGGATGTCTTAGAACAAAAGAGGAAAGAATTAAAGGATTTCATGACTAGGAGGATAACGCACTAGATTGAAGAATATGAGAACATAGAAAAGCTATTTAGAACCATAAAATTGGATGTTGAAGTTGAAAGGACACAAGAAGACTCACAGAAGAGTGGAGCACCTATCCCAGACAGAGAAGAAGTATTTCCCTTGAACCCTATGAAAGAATCTCAATAGCGTGAAGTTACTATGCCAAAAGGAGATAAGAATCATAATGGAAAGAGGAATATCGAGACGAAGATCACGGGGAAGAAGGCTAGAAAGCTCAGTAAGAAGAGAGAAAAGTTGCAGAATGTTCCAGAGGGGACTTCGCAGAAGGAATATTTTCAAAACTGGAACTTCGTTGAGATATCAGAACAATGCAACATGGTACTTTGCCATGGCAAAGCAATATAACCATTGGAGGCATTATGACCATTAGACCGATGCCCCCAAATGGTTAGAACAACAATTATGACTGGAAAGATCGTCTTCAGACCATTGGGACCATGCAAGAATGGACAAAACCGCATTGATGAAGGCCTCTTGTCCGTTGGAGAAGACCCGTTACATTGTTGTATACTTATTTTGTCGAATGTTGCACCGAGAATACTTTTGCAAATCGTATCCGGGCCAACGAGAGAGATCATTGCTACCGCGTTGTGTTTATTAAGATCGAAACTTGTTCTATTACATTAAAGCATTCATTCATCAATCTGAGTTATCCGATATTGAGCGTGTATGTCAGACAGACTTAGAGCAACTGAAAAGTGTGTAGAAGAAGTTCTAATTGATTTAATGGCCGAAAAAGTAATGTCCGCAGCGATTCAAGCCTCATTGATGAATGGAGTACAAGCCTCCGCGTCAACTGCTCATGGATCCAGACCATCCTGAGCTACAGAGAAGAGAACCAAGCATCGAGATGACTTGGTGAATGCAAAGTTAATCCCGACTATCCTGCCCGACTACATCCCGCCTTTGGCTGGCGCAGTGAGTCATGACAGTGTCCCGAGGGATTTCGATTATACCTTGGTTACTGCATACCTCTCGAAGGGGATACGTGTAGTTAGAACGCAACAGGATAAGATCACGACATTAAAATTTGGTGACTTTAACCTAGGAGACCACAAGAACCATAGTATGCTCACTCCTACTTGACAAGGACGAAGGGGAATAACTCAAAAATAATTCCCCAACCATGGAATATGAACCTTACACAGTCCACCATCCTGAATGTGATGAAGATTCCACATTTCAGAAGGCACCAGGAGGTTAACGCTTGTGTTAATATCCTTCTATCATGTTACCATGGCGGATATCTATGGATAGATAGAAGCATCACATTTGATCTGACATTGATGCATAGGATCACCAGATTGAGCATGCAGGGACCCAACCGACAAGACTTCTACCCAGGGATGGATGCAGATCATGCACTAGCATAGAGGATTAAAGACACATACGACGATGTAGAAAAGTGGACGCGAGGCTACAAGGTAGCTTCCATCTAGAATGATGTAGTGCGCCTAGCCTGCCAGCTGATCGCAGGAAAGATGGTGAGAAAGAACAAACCTACGCAGGTCACGGGGTTCGTTTTTGATCTCGTCAGAAAATGTGTAGAAGGAATCCAAATGAACTGGGTGAAGTACTTAGTGAACCAACTCGAATTGGATTTATGCGAAGCTCAGGATCAGGGCTATGAGTTCCATTTTAGCTGGCTACTGATCCTCATAGCGTTTACTGCTTGGGAGATACCAGAATGTGCGACCTTCCCGAATATTGAGCCATTCGAGCTACTCACTACGAAGTTCACCATGCTCTGGTACTCGATCAATATGGGAAAATAGTGGCAGTCGAAAACAATATTTCACACATACTATATCCAGTTGAAGAGGGCTACTGGGGTTGTCCCTTGCATGATTTCGAACACCTTGCACCGGTTCAGAACCCTCATGAAGTTCCATGCAGATCGACACTTTATTTATATCACTGCACGTGAAGATGAGCATAAAGAAGAGCTTCAGTCATATTATAATCTCACAGAGGAGGACCTCGAGGAAATAAATAAGGACTGTCTACAGAGCTCCTTATCTATGTTGACCCCGTAGAAATGTTCGGTCCCAAAATAATTGGAAGCTCAGAGGCCACTTACGAAGAACATGACACACCTGGAGCCAACAGAAGGAAGAAGACCAAAGAGGTACAAAACCTGAGAAGTGCATCAAAAGAAACTGCTTCAGAATCACCGGGACAAGGAGGTGATGACAAAGTAGATAAAGAAGAGACCAATGGAAAAGATGATCAACAAAAGAAAGGTGAAGTAACACTGCCTAGGGATCCTGTTGATGAGGATGATCCCTCTAAGAAAAGAAAGGTTTCCCCCACGAAACCTACCTCATGGAATAAATCCAGAGCTAGTAAGACCAAGTTGCAGACCGTGCTCACGCTCGATGACTTCGACTTCATCATCACAGCCATATCAGATGCTTCGCAGGATATTATGGAGAACACAGAAGTCAAGCAAGAATCCATGTATGAGATTGAGATAGAACTCATAGGGGTACACAAGGCCCTTCAATCCAGCCGTGCAGTATCCACTACCCCCCCACCATCAGAAGAACTAGAGTTGGGAGATGAGCCTGCCTAAGTCCGCAGAATAGTTGATGTGACTGAAGCTTTCCTTCGTCGAGCACAAGAAGAGAAAGAACATGCCATGGTGGCCCTAAAGAAAGAATAAGAGGAAGTGGTAGAGCAACGCTGAGTTGTGCAACAGGAGAAGGATAATATCCATGCCAAGTTTGTAGAGGAGAGAGCATAGGTCAAGAAAGAGAGAGAGAAGTTGCTCGCAGAATAGCTCGGAGTCAAAGAAGTAGTCAACAGAGCACTTCACTCTATGACAAGATTAGAGAAAAAGGTGGAAGAAACAGTGGAGAAACAAGTAGCACAACTTGAGGAAGATATCCAATAGCTTCAATAGACAATCGTAGATCTAGAGCTACGAATAGTGACAAGTACCCCGCAGGACATGCGAGAGCAAAGAGAAGCCATTTCCTGGAGCGCAGTTGAGAGGATCAGAGCATTCGCTCTGGAATGTAAATAACTTAGCAGTAGAAGTGCACAAACCTAGGAGCGACTTACTGAAGACCCTGAACTAAAGGCACTGGAGTCACAGCTCCAGGAGGAAAAGAAACAAGTAGAAACAGTACAGGTGCAGTTGAAGCTCCTGTCAATAGTTAAAAGGATAAAGTGATCCTAGGAACAATGTACTGCTCAACAGTAGGTCCACACCATATAGAGAAAAGTCATGGAAGTGACTTAGAGGCTCCAACTAGTCCCAGATGAAGCGTACCAATTGTTTGAGGATATTTAAGGTTGAGGAGCAGAGCTAGAACAAGTTGTCACTGCAGTCGAACAACACTTAGAGAGACCTATCAACAAAGAAGTTATCCAAGAGTTCATCGAGTAGGAGGCCTTGGCGTAGTAATGGGTCGAAGAAGCTCGATCCAAGCTCGAGGGTTTTGAAGCAGATCTACCCAAACCAGAGTGACTCGGGATGAGTCACAGGTGAGTCTTAGGAGCCTGTTGGCCCTTGACCAAGTTTTGGATATCCTTGGTCACCTTTGACCTATTTTGGGACTTCGACAGGCTGTCGAAGGCAGAGCGCAAGTCGAAGCGGAGATCATGGGATCTCGGCCCCTTGTTTAGGGATTTTTTTGTTTTGGGCTTATGTAATGAGTATGGGGATGTCGACCCATGGGCTTACCCATGTTTAGGCCTCTTTTGTAATGTATAAATAGATATCTAGGCTATGTAATCTAGTGGCGAATGGGTGGTTCTAAGTTCTAGGTGCAAGTGTGTGATACCAAGTGATAAGTGTAAGTGATAGTTGTGCATGATGTGTGAGACTTGCAAGGATAAGTGAAAGTGACTGTAAGGGGTTGAGTAGAATATTTGTGTTGTAACCTAACTTAGGGAAGGAGGATCTGGTGAGGTACGTGCAGATCTCTTGTCCTATGCGGAGTGGGATCTTGTGGCTCTGTGCATGTAGAATATTGATAGAAGATAATAAAAGAGATGAAGAGTTGGTGGACGTATCCCCAGGTTGGGGGTGAACCGCATATATCATGTGTTGTTATTCTTTGTGCGATGTATTGATTTGTTTACTTGCTTAGTGCTTTGGCATAGATAAATGATAGATATATCTGTGATTCTTTTTGCTTAATAATATGAATAAGTTCTAGATCTAACCTATGTTAATTTTCTTAGTGCTCGACTATACTAGATCTAGGTGAATACTACATTGATCTGTTGTTAGGGTTTTATCTGCGAAGTAGATACTAGTTAAATACTGATGAACTATAATTGCTAAGTGTTATGTTAAGGTGTTACAATCACAGATCGGTGTCCCAACTAAGGTTGTAGACACTAGAGTCCTGCAACCACCCCCGCCTCTACCTTGGGTGAGATTTCATCTGCTTCGCAGGTGTTGCCGAAAGGGCCAGTATTTAGGGTTTTGTTGGTGCGCTCTTGAGCGTTGAACACTGGGTCTGCCCCTATGCCGACACCTATTTACAGACTCCAACCTGAAGGAAGCTACAACTCCCTGAATTGTCTAGATACAACTGGAAGGAGGCTCCAAACCCTTAGTTTACTGTCTCCAACTTGAAGGAAGCTTCAAATCCATAAGTTATCTAGCTCCAAACAAAAGGAGGCTACAACCCCCTGATTTACAGGCTCCAACCTGAAGGAAGCTCCAACTCCCTGAGTTATCTGAAACCAACTGGAAGGAGGTGAAAACCCCCTTTCCTTGCCCCGTCCCACCACACTAAAATATAAGTGTAGACCAAATTGTCACTACCACTGATATTTTCATTGCCACTATCTCATCAACCTGTAATCAACCCTTCATCCAACCTTTCATCGTCGTTGTAACATATATACCATGATAAACCTTTGTGTCTCAACCATGTACCAAATACTTGTACCATATCATGAAACATCTTTGTACCAAACCTTGTACCATACCATGAATCAACCATGTATCTCAACCTTTACCATACCATGTACCAACACTTGTACCATATCATGCATCAATCATGTATCTCAACTTGTACCATATCATGTACCAACACCTGTACCATATCATGAATCAACCATGTACCAAAATATATACCATATCAGGTATCAACCATGTGTCTCAACCTGTATCAACATTGCCAAGATATGCATCCAAGATATACCTCAAACCATGTGCCTCAAGCATGTGCCAACATCCATAAACCATGCACCATGAGATGTGCCTCAAGAATATACCATATCACCGATTATATGTCTCAATCATGCCATACACCATGTACCATAAGATATCATCAATGATGTGCCTCAACCATGTACCATAAGATGTGCCTCAACCATGTGATAACATCACCATAACATATACCAAACCAGATACCAAGATAGCCAAGATATACTTCTAACAGTGTATCATATCATCACAAAGGTGTACCATATCAGGTACCATCATCATTAAGACATGCCTCAAGCATGTACCATAAACATAACCCTCAATAACACATGTAAAACATACCTTGGATCTTGTAGAAATCATGATGCATTAGATAACAAACATATAGACATTCCATGGCCCCAGTAACTTGGTACATGAATCCTTTCCTAATTTTGTCTTGTCCTCGTGGGATCAAGACCAATTGTCGTGTAGGGCCTCATGTGGAAGGCACTAGAAAACCTGTGGGGGTGCCTCGCGGGACACTAGTAGTTTTACCCGCAGGGATCAACCAAACTAGGGTTTCTCATAAACCCTCACTATCCTCTCAACTTCGATACATTCACCTTGTCACTTCCTTCATTTCCTCATACTCGCAACTACAGACTCACCAATAGATCACTTGTTCACTTAGAATATATTCAATAACTAGTGTGAGTGAATGTAACTATGAGAGACTTATTTAGGTGTATTTATACTTTTTCTAGGTAACCTATTTCCTTAACTTTAGGGCTTCTCTACTTTCTTGTTACAACCAATTTACCCTTTAGTTAATGACTTGTAATTGTTTAGGGGCTTCTTAACCATTCTTTAGGGATTTCAACTTCATAAGGTCATATCCCTTCAACCGTGAGGAACCACATGACATACCACATATTGTTGGAAATGGTACGATGAGGAATATCCATATATGAGTGAGTTACCTACATTTCCACTATCCTTCATGTCCTTATTCCTCAAAAAACTTTGGGTTCCATGATCACACCTCTGGGGATTCTCAACCACTTAACTAGTTAGCCATATTTCCAGGGATTCTTGTAGCGTGGACTAGGGTTGACATGAATGCTTCTAGAGTTCATCTAGAGTTGAAATCAATGAAAACTAAATTTCCAACATGATACGTGATATATTCTTTGCAAGATTGGTCCCATGTCATGTACACTAGAATGGGAGCCTTCATTTTTTGTGGTTTTTCGACACATGGTTTTTTCCAATGGTTTTCTAATTTCGGTTAAGGAATTAGGGTTATTGACTAATCCAGGTCAATGGATTAGGGGTTTTTTTGTTGCAGGATCCTATATGTATATTGTATTGTAAACAATGAAGAATATGATGAATAAAAATAATTGTAGGTGTGGCTCTAAACAAGTTGTTGGTTTTCCCGGTTTGGGTTTCCAAGGTAAAAATATATGTGTAATGTGTGTGTGCCATTGTATCTTTTCTATTTTTATTAATAATTTATTTGCAGTAAGTAATTGTACAAGGTTAAAATATACATGACAATATTGGAAACCTTGCCTTTCATATGGTTCATGATATGTATGCACATGAGTGATGCCTTGATGTATACTTGCATAGTGGTTTAGGATATATACACATGTTGGATGACTTGATATGATCTATACCTATATTAGGTACCTTTTCCATTTAATGCCATTCATAATATGATTTATGATTTATTCTTGTTTAATGAGATAATTCATGTGATGGAATACAATGTTGATGTTTTATGTATACAATGGTATCTTGGATGGACTAATTTATTGTAGGTTGAGATTTTGGTGGACAATGGGGAATCACACTCAAGGGAAGAGATATTGTTTCCATGAGGATGATTATATGATCCTCGTGATTGGGAAACTTGAGAAATGGGAAAATACTTTTGAAAATAACCTCCAAAGTTAACATGGTAAAAAGGGTAGAAGGGGAAGGGATTGTAATTCACTCTTACCCAATTATGGACACTTGTAAGTTCACCTTCAATATTAAATTATCCCTTTCACGAGTAAGGGGAAGGGAAATAGATAGACTTGGGAAGATGTTACATTGAGATGGATTGTAAAAGAAGTGGATTTTCCATTGTTGGGGTTGGCTCATGAGGAAATGATCTATGGAGCTAAGTATGATCGATGCATTAGTGTATAAGGATGATGGGTTGGGAAGAATTGTGTATGTGCCAACTAGGTCTATGTGGATTAATGGGTTGGGAGTTTGCCTGTAACATGAAGAGGTACTCTATCTTGGTATGCTTGGATCCTTTTACTTTTTATTTGGGCCCAAATTGTAGGATGCATTGATGTGTGATTGCAATCACTTGCTTAAGGTGGTAGTAAGATCCTTTCAAGAGTAGGAAACCATTGTTGTGTGGTTGTGATCACCAACTAAAAGTGGTAGTAATATCCTTGCTTGAAGGGGGGTGTCATTTTTGTGTCGTTTCAATCACTAGTTGAAAGTGGTAGTAAGACCCATGCACACCATAATCCCATGGGATTTATAGGTGTTGCAAGTCTAGGAGCCTCTCCACCACACCTCGACTAAACTGTGGTAAGTCTATTCTATCTGTTCTAGATAACTTGTGGGTTTGGATTCATTATATTTGTTGCGAATTGTGATTTCATCACCTCATTGAGTTTGATACTTTCTCGGGGGAAACACCTATGAATTTCGTTGCATTGGTTGGGTGGAAAATTAACCCTTGGTGTGATTTCCCCCCTATTTCATTGAAGATTAGTTTGTGGGAAATGTTGAAGAATGATTCATGGTATATGTTGAATACTAGTTATGGGATCTTCTTATAGTATTATTTATGGGAGTTTGAGTGCAACTATCTCAGGCATAGGAATTCTGCAAGATAAAAGCTCATGTATTTTTCATTTGAGTATTTAAGCATGTGTTATTGTTTCACTAGTTAATGGTATAGTTTCATGTACTATATGGGCCTTTGGCATGCTCATTATATGGTGTACTTGATAGATTTTATGTATGCTTTTGGTAATGTGATTCTTTCTAATTACTTATCATTTGATATTTTTTTATATGCATGTGATTTAATGATTCTAGCTGCTTACTTTAATGTATTCGGTTTTACAAATAAAAATGAATTGTTAATGTAACATGTTGATGGGTTTTTACACCTCATCCCACCCATTGCCTTACCCTCACCTAGTCCTTTATCAAGGCTTTAGGATAGAGAATCCAATCTAATCTCTTTGAAATCCGATCATCCCCAACCCTCTTTTTTCATCTTAATGGGATCTATATTATACATCCTCACTTCCTCCAATCTCCTTAAAAGGAAATGTGATAAAGGGTCCACCTATGCTCAGGGCCCCCAAATTTTAGCACAACCTATATACAAATTTAGGTTCCCCCACAAGATCACAAATTTATTACTAAAATATAACATCTATAAAATGTTCTCCCAATAAAAAAACCCTATTAGTATATGGTCCATATATGTTCATAACAATAATTTCTTTATCCGAACCCTGGGAATATATAACTTCTCCCAAACCTAAATCAAAGGCCCAACAATTAGTACATAAAAAATCCCTTGACCTGCATCCAAAAATTACCCCACCTAAACGACCCCTAGAATCAATTGACATAAACTCCCAACCACCAAACAACTATTCTAATTCAAAAATCAATTTATTTCCATCCCCCATAGACTTCTACAATAGAATTAAATCAAGTTTAAGACATTCCAACAATCTCTTTAGGACAATATTTTTAGGGAGGTTACCCAAACCTCTACAATTCAATGAGGTGAATATCATTGGATCCCCTTAGCAGGGGTAAACTTTTCTCTAAGGAACCCAAATAATATTTTCAGAGAAGAATCTCATAGTGAGCATTCTCTTGGGCTATGAAAATGTTTGATTTCCTACACCTATCAGTAATGTTAATCCCTCTACCAAACAAAATCCCTAGACCCCCTTCCACTTCACCACACAAACCACGATTCCCATATTTCTTGGATCTTGATATTTAACCCTCCATAACTATCTCATCATCACTAACAGGGCTAGTCTCATATTTTTCACCACTAACCTCCGATTCTTGAATTTATCTCTCTTTGTTACAACCATCTAGCCCATACTAAAACTCAACATAATGCAACACAAAAAGTCTCCCTCCATCTAAATCACAAAATAACCCATAAATACCATTATCCTCTAATCTATGAGAAAGTCCCAACCTAATATAATTATAAGGAACATGCATATTCAATGGGACACGCTATTTGATAGACTTACCTTTCTCTAAGTATGTGGGTCCCCAATAAGGTGATCATCCATGTTCATGTATACAAAATATGAGGTATCTAATCTAGCCTCTGAAGAATGTTGTTTAGTATTAACACTATATTATCTCATCTCAAAATCCCTCTCATGCCTCCTAATCAAAGAAGCATTCTAGTTGTCTTAAACAACCTAAGATGTATTCTTTGTGAGCCCTAAGACCATCAAAGATATCATATCTTCCACATGATTAAAGATACCAGATCTTCCACATGATTAGGAGACTCCTCAACTGAATTTTTCTGACATATCTATACCCTTTTTGAAAAAAGGAGGTTGCAATCCTGAACAATGTGACCATAACAATGACATCTAATACATATAAAGGCCACACCAAAATAATTCAATTGTTGTACAAATGAATGCAATCCATTCTACAATGTCATCTCACCCACTAAACCTTCCCTAAGATCAATACCATCAAAGATGCAAGCCACTGACATGATTCCAAAGTCTAATAAGTTCATATCCACCTCCACAAAAGTACCTATGGAACACCCAATTTCTTTAAAAACCTCTAAAGACCATAAATCCATTGGAATCCCTAGACACTTTACCTAAATAAGAGAGCATTTTATGGTAGTGGCATCCTATTTGTTAAATAATTTATGGGAGATTATTATTCATGCATTAATATTAAAATTCTTTTATCTTTTCCTATCCCCCCCTTGAATTCATTCATTAAATTATTTGTCTTGTATTATTGGATGTTGCCAACAAAATATAGCCATTTTCTCAATGCAATATTTTATCACATAATAAATAAATGCAAAGCAAGTGTAATATTGAAAATTATATATGAATTATTTGAATATTAAAGGCATGGTAGGTGTGTTACTGATGTTGTTATCGATTATATGAATATCCAAACAATAGTAAATGTACTTGGTTTCACATGCCTTATATAGATGACATAACATGACATATTGTGTGTGTGGAGACTATAATAAAAAATAGATTGGGCTATGATTAAAATAAATCAAAATCTATAGTTCATCGTGAAAAAGCTAACATCTAAATTTTTTGCATCATATTCCCTACCCAAATAAACATTCTAAAAATGAATATTGAATATCTAAAGCATACAACTTGATATGTTTACACATGTATATATTTAATAACATTTATTTAAAAAAATTAACAAAACACTTCTTCCATTGCATCGTTATCCCTCTCACATTAATAATAGCTCTCCCCGTAACCCTTCCTTGCATGTTAGGGTCCTACCTTAACCCCCTTACTTAGATACTTTACTACTATATAAATCCACCTTAATTGAATAATTCCCATTAAATAGTTAGTTAATAGTTACACATTGCAAAAGGGGTCCTTTTTATTAATAAGGCCCAAATTAATTAGTCAAACCTCATCATAAGTGGGTCTGTAGGTAGTTAAGATTCTCCATGGAAAGCTATATATTTAGTAGAGTTTTATGTAGTGTTTTTTCAAGAATTGTCATTGTATTTGGATAATTGCTCTTGGGGTTTGCCCCCTTGAAGTGGCAAGTGAACACAGATCTCTATTTTTTTATTATCAAAGAGATATTTTCTCTTGTGTTATTGGGTTTTAAACTACATTTTGTGTGATTGCTCTGAATTTTTGAGGTTAAGTACACTAAAAGTGGTATCATATCTCTTTCTTGGGCACAAAGTGGGATAAATTTTTATTTTCACTGAATTTTTATGGAAAAAGGAGAATGGAAGAATTCAAGTTGATTTCTAAAATTTTCTATGTAGAATTTGGAGAATCCAACCTCAATTCTGTATTCCTTTAAAAAAAATACCCAATTTCATAAAAAAGAACGTCTAAAATGGAGTCTGGGAGCTGAAGATATTGTAGATTTAAAATCAATATTTTTTTAGGTTTTTTTTTCTTGTGACAATGAAAAATTTCACAAATTGTATATATTTTGATAGTGTTGATTAATTGGGTTGGTTGGCATTGATGTCAACCCTTGAAGAAAGTCTGGTAGTGAATTTCGGTAGCACAATGGTTTGGGTAATGGACCCAAGTTTGTTTGATGGATAGTGGTATGCGTTTTGATATATTTGTAGGTAGGACTATTCCATATGGATAGTACATGTCATGCCATTTCCGGTGGTATGTGAAACATCACATAACTCCTCACGGTTAGAGAGTTATGGCCATGTGAAGTTGGAGAAAGGTTTGGGTAATGGACCCAAGTTTCTTTGATGGATAATGGTATGAGTTTTGATATATTTTCAAGGAAGAATATTCTATATGGATAGTATATGTCATGCCATTTCCATTGGTATGTGGAACGTCACATAATTCCTCACGGTTAGAGAGTTATGGCCATGTGAAGTTGGAGAACCTAATGAGACATCTAGAAGCCCCAAAAGGTCAAAGTAGTCAAAGTGGTTTAAGAGATTTTAGAAGGCAAATAATAAAGTGAAGTAATGAGTGTAGTATAAGTCAAAGTGAATAAAAAATAAATTATTTAAATAATAAAGTTAATGGAGAAATTACTAAGTTGATAACTGGCTAGAAGTGGGTTAACCCTAAAATAAGGAAAGTGGATTAAGATGTTTAAAACGTAACTCATTGAGGAAGCTACATGAAAGTATAAATAAGAGGCACGTCTCTCTCATTTTAATCACACTTGAGAATATTGAATATCTATAGGTGAATGAGGTAACCAAAGGATATCTAAGCCCAATTTCAGAGGGAAGGTGAAGTAAAGAAGGCCAAAATTCAAGGGAGGATAAATTCTTTTGATGATGCTTTCTAAGGTATGTTATTTACAGGTCATCTCACCATTTTCGCAATAATGTTTTTT
>ML827589.1:119048-131165 GCA_009831015.1 Picea engelmannii | reverse complement strand
GAGATATAGACACCCTCATTGTGCATTGTAACATAGTTAGAAGCATTGGAGCATAGAAGAGAAGCAAAGAGCTGTGTAGAAACACCCATGTACAGTTATTTGGATTAATAGAAGAAGTTGATTCAAGTTCATGGCATTGTGTTGTTCTTTGTGTATGTGTGTTGATTGATATGCTCATGAATGTTTGCTTCCTATTATACATTTGCTTTGATATGCTGTGTATATGATTTCATGTTCTAAGTGAAGTCTGAAAGGAAGAGGGAATGAGTTTCAATTGTTTCTCTATCTGAGCAAGAATTCCTGCAAGGAGTGCAGTTGAAGGTGTCCGCAAGGAGTGCGTTGACAGAAGGCTCAAATAGTTTAACTTTTGTCCTCATTCACCCAAAGTGCAATTCGTACACAAGAGCCGTGAAAGGAGTGCGCAGGCCAAGGAAAGTCTCAGGGTTGTGAACCTGAGCAAGCATTTGGAAGACTGCTGCTGCCGGTGTGTGCAGAGTCGAAGGTACTTAACACTTGGAAGTGTTTGAGGATTGCCGCAAGGGGTGCGCGTAAGATTCTTCTTGGAGACTCAAAATTGTGTGAAGCTCAGGAAGGACAAGGCTTCCAAGCTCGTCGAAGAGAAGAACAGGGAGTCTGTGCCGTGGAGTGTCTGAACAGGCGCTGCAAAGTTACACGCAGGAGGACCAGTTTTCATAGAGGAATATTGGGTTCACTCCGTAGAAAACATCAAAGAGGAAGAGATCGACGGTTAGGATCTTGTGGAGAAGATTTGAAAAATCCCGCCAGCCGTTGGATCTGCCAAAGAAGCGAGGAGGTTACGGCCGCGTTCGGAGTTCAAGCTCTAGGGGTCATGAGTCGTTGGATCGTTGATCAATTACCCATTAGCCGTCCGATTTGACAGGAGTTGCACAGGGTTTAAACCCTCGTGAGCAGATTAAGAACCCCGAGAAGCATCGAGATATCGAGGCGTCGGGGTTCGGGAAATCGGGAGTCACGCGGACTAGAAGTCGGGGAAATCCATCGTGAAAATGACGACGAGTTCAGAGCCGTCCATCTGTTGGGACAGGTGGCAGGGATCGAGAGTCCATCGACATTTTGGAGATTCAGAAGTCAAGAGCCCGAGACCTGTTGAATCCCGGAATGACGAAAGGATCATAGCCGTAGGATCTCAGGGAGGACACGTGTTGTGTGGTCGTCTAGATCGGGGATGTGGTCGTCAGAGCTCAAAGGAGTGAGTGTTTATGATTTCGTGAAGTGGCGAAACCTGAGGGTTGGCCTGAACCGTCCATCACTTGGGACGCGTGTCAGAAATCCGAAGAGAGTCGGGGATCGACGTTTCGAAGGTCCTGAGGACAGGATACTCTCGCAAGTCGAAACTGCGAAGTCCGATTTCCCGACAAGAGGAGAGCTCCGTGTGGGCCCAGCTGACGTCGTCTCCTCGTAGCAAGGGAATCGAGAATTTCCAGGGTGAAAACCCCGAAGCATACGAGAACCGTCCATCCTTGAGGATGCGTGGCCGAGATCGAAGTGATCGGGAAATCGACATTCGTGAAATCGGGGAATCGAAGGCCAAAGCATTTCGACAATTGAAGTCGCGAAACCCCGAGGGAGATCTGGAGCCGTTGATATCAACGACTGTTCACCGTCGTTGATTTTGGTTATGGTGGAAGGGCATCCTAGTGACGTCATATCGAGAATCCACGAGTCGGAAGATCGGGGATTCCGTGGGCGAGAGATTTACTACATTTCAACACTCGAAACCCCAAATCCCGATGAGGAATATGACTGTGGTCATATAAGAGGAGGTCATGTGGACTAAACGCATAGCCCGGGGGCTAAGGAAACAAAGGAGTGCATCGGGATATTGGAGGTCAGGAAATCGGGAAGCAAAGAGTCGAGACATCGGGAGTTTGAAAACCCCGAAACTCGATTTTCTATTCTTCTGTCGTCGAAGAGAACAGTGACCGGCCTAAACACTGTAAAGTGCTGAAAAGACCTGTGGGTCCATTTTGAAGGAGATTCCAGTGGGAATCAGAAGAGCCATTTCGGCTCGAGGGAGAAAATTGAACGATCCTTAAGACCGGGAGGTCAGGCGCGGGACCTGCTGAGGTAGGTGCCCGGGTGGACGCCATCACATTGTGCCATAGTAAGTGGTCTTCTTTGAGAATGGGTTTGATACTAGGAAATCCCTTGAAGAGCCATCATACTGTTCTTTGCCATAATTACCACTTTTCATCATTTAAACCCCCCATTTCCTTGTCTCTTGGGATTTTAGGGTGTATTGACCTAAGAAGGGGCTGTCTCTCATTCTATGGGAATAAGGGGTTGAATGCCTAGAGGGTTGTTGTTGGGTAAAAGATAAAATCCTATATATAAACCTTCCAAATGCTTCTCCCAGAGATCCCCCAAGAAATAAATGGAAAGTTTATTTGTAAGAAAAGGGGGACCGAAAAGAATAAATGATAGAATGATTAGGGGGTTAGTTGGAGGATATGAGGTCTCATCACGAGCCGACCTATCATGATCATGGGTATATAGCGGTATGACATTACCATGATCTGGCCACCAAGCCAAGCTAGTGGCTCTCAGTTGCACAACTGAGAGAAAGGGGGTCTCATCACGAGCAAACCTTCTCATTTCTGCAAGGTATTTGTGAGTGACACTGTCATTATTTGGCCACCATGCCAGGATAGTGGCATTCAACCCATCTTTAAAAAATGAAAGAAACAAAGAATGACAAAACGATGGGCTTGGAAAAATTTCATTGCAAATGAAGGTGCCACACATCCTCTATAAAGGAACCCATGAATGAGACACTACAACTCCTTATATGTCATGAACCCCATGCCCATTGAGTCTTGATCCTTAACCACTTCATCCAATTTACATAGCTTAGAGAGGGATCACTTCGGAAACACTCCTTGACCTAGGGAAAATCTACCCAATATGACACCTCGTCAACCCTCGCATATCCAAGCTTGGAAAGTCACATAATGTCTTTGAGTTTGACAAGGTAATAATTAATGCACATGCTTAGGTGGCTCATTTATTGATTTGATTTACTCATCATGATATTTTGACTTGAGATCCTTGGAGGGCGTGCTTATTTGTCTTTGCAGGACGTAGTTGGTGGATAGTTTTGGAGGAATAAGCTTAGATTGGCCTTCCATGGGGCTTGAATCCCACAGGTTGGATGCCAAGGGCCCGCATGTCGGATGAGAGATACATACCTTTAGAGGCCTAGAATATGACTTGAGATATATTACCTAGCCCTCACATGCCAAATGTTTTTGCTAGGAGAGGAAAAACATCATCTTTTGGAGGCTTGATGTTATGCTTGAGGGTCTTGAGTTGGTGATGGATACACATGGAATGTTTTGAAGGAAGAAACCCTTGGATCGTGAGAAACAAGGTTGGATTGGAGACAAATGGCCTTTGGAGTCCCAACCCCATCATCTCCAACTCAACGTTTGGCCTAAAAGTGCCAAAACGCCCCTCCTAAAGGGGTGACGTCACTCTTAGGGGTTTCATTTGTGAAAAAAGTAGAATTTTAAGTGAATTGTTTAATATTATTTGTGTAAAGGGGCAATAATAGGGTTTTTGGCCCCTAGTCTTGCGGTTCACCCTAAAATTATGCAGACAAACTATTTTAGTGACAATTTGTATAAATAGACATCATAAGATCTCATTTCATAACATAACTCTCCCATCTTGGAGAGGTACTTGGACTGAAATTTTTGCTATCTTTATCTATTTCTCTCTTTTTCTCTTGTGTATGGATAATTTCTTGGTTATTTAGTTGATGGAAGTGATGTGCTAGCCTTGAAAGGCTCTTCTTTTCTATTGCGGTGGTTTATCTTAGCATTTTCCTTGAATTGGTAAGGATTTTTTGCACTGTATAATCATTTTGTTTCAAGACAAGGTTATTTTTATGGATATAGGTGGGTAGTATAAGGGCATAGACCCCCACCTTACCCTCCATCACTTTATTCTTAAATTTTATTGGTTTAACAAGAGTTTTCTAAGAGAAGTATTAGTGCATACACCCTCTTAGCATAAACCCTAGCTAGAGATACTTTCCTCGGGAGTAAGAGGATTTACACCCCCAAGGGGGTAGCACCTTTATCTCTTTCTTTTATTGACTCCATTAACCCAATCATGAAAGACATTAGTCATCACTTGTTTCTTGGGAGATATAAACTTGTTTCTTTGGGAAACCTGAAATTTTGTGATTTTGAAGTTGTTCCTAGTGGAATCAAATCTATGCTATAAATGCTTTCTTGAACCACTAGGGAATTTCATTTCTCCAAGTATTTCTTTCTGCTGTTACAAATTTAGCCTACAACCATTAGGGATGCGTAAAAACCTAACCAAACTCTTCAATAACTCCTAATTTAACCGTTGAAAATTGCCTAAAGTCTACCCACATAATCTACTAGGCACAACACATATTTTGGCAATTTTTTTAGCAAGTTTTAGTGGTTAAATATCTTGTTGTAATAAAAAATTTTGTTATAGCCATAAGGTTGATCAATATCACTGGAGCTAAAGTCTTGTTCTATCATTGTTGAGCTAAACTAGTTTTTACTAGCTTGCCTCATGCTTATTCAATTGGACTTTTAGCACTTGTATTGCATCCCTTATTATATTTTATGTGCTGATATATATCATTGATTATTGCTTCAATTATAGACAACAATATTAACTTTCTTGTCCACCTAACATTACTATATGCAAGTGTGGCTTTTCTTGTGTCTCGGGTAGGTACAAACACCCTTTGTAGGCATCCAAAGACTAGGAAACCTTAAACCACCCAAAGACGAGTCATTAAAACCATCTTTACTCTTCCATCACTGACCTTTAGGGGAGTACTTCTCTTCTTTCCCTTCCATCAATATCAATCCCACCAGGGTCACTAGGATCGCCTCCCTAGAGTGACCTAGTCACCCTCGAAGCACGAGACCTATATCGAGGTGACATTGGGTATAGTGTCCCTTAGTTGTTGTCAGTTTGGTAGTTGGGTCAGGATTTTCCCAACCTACTGTTGAAGATTGAGTAGCTCCAAAAGATATCCTTATTGTATTTGACCAAGACAAACCCTAAATAATGTTATTATATTATATATATCAAGACAACCCTATTTTTCCTTTGTAAAAGTCGGCTCTATTGTGCCTCGACAATTAAATGTGAATTAAGAGGGAAAAGTGACAGGTCGACCCAGACCTAATTAAGGGAGGTCAGACTACTATTTATAAAGGAGGCTAGTGCCTCACTTGGACACTCACTCATAAGCTCTGTAGTAGAGAGGAAAAGTGCACACGTCTTGGAGGAGAAGCTACTACAACTAGGTGTGACGTTGCAGAGGGTTTTTGGTCTATCTCTTGGATACATCTTGGTCAAGTGGTGCGCTACTCTTTCCTAGTGAAAGAGTAGAGGAGGATCTTCTGATTTGTTAGTTCTCTCTTGGAGAGAATCATTTTTCTTGGTTGGCTAATCTATATTGAGGAAGTTTGCCAAGTTTTCTTCCCCTAGAGGGTTTTCTAGGATAATCTTTGTGTCTATCTTGTTTCTGTGATTTCCTCTCTTTCAGTAATCATATATATGAAATTAATGTGATAAATGATAGTAATAATAAAGAAGAAATGTAACTACTAGCTGCATGAGTAAAATATCAACATGGTTTCAGAGCAGGCCTGAAAGAGACCAACTCATAGTTTATAAAGAAGTGGCTACCCTTAGCACACCCTCTCTAAGATTCAGTTTTCAGTGTTGCAGCTACTGTAAAATTAGGGTTTCTGCATAAAACCTAAGTGTGACATTTTCCCTATTTAAGGAGGATGTTGGAGAAACTAACCACACCTAGGATCTCACCCTAGGAGAGAACATCTAGTCCCTAGATCATAATTTTGAAATTTGAAGGTTGAAAAATTAGGGTTTCCTCATAAACCCTAGGTCTGGTTGCAGTTGCTACAAATTTTGTGACAAAATTCATCTTTGACTCAACAATCTCTCTGGTAAGGTCTAATATCCTCATCTTGACAATTTATTTGTTATTTTTACTTGTTCCGGGCAATATGACTACCCGTACTAAGCTTGATGAAAAGCTTGAAGGATTCAATGACTTCCGAGCATGGAAGTACATACTAATGCTCATTCTAGAAGAGAATGAACTTACAAGTTTTGTTGAACAAGATATTGAAGAGCCAGAGGGAGATGAGGCCAAAGCCAAATATAAGAAGGATCTGATAAAAAAAGAGAGGATCATTTCTAATTCCATCAAGAACCATTTATTTCCTCATGTTTCAGCATTAAAAACCCCAAAGCAAATGATGTATGCCTTATCTAGTCTATTTGAAGGCAAGAACATTAGTCGAAAAATTACCTTGAGGACACAACTAAAGAATGTAAAGATTCAAAATTTAGAAACCATACAATCCTATTTCACAAGAGTGTCCTAGATTAAAGAACACCTTCAAGCTATTGGAGACTCAGTCGAAGAAGCTGAGATAACGATGGCCACATTAAATGGTCTTCCAAATTCTTGGGAATCCTTCATCCAAGGAATATGATCTAGAAGAAAGTTAACTAAGTTTAGCAGGTTGTGGGAAGACTGTACTCAAGAAGAAGCCATATTAGAGGCAATAAAGGAAAATATAGAGAACAATGGAGATCAAGCACTAACAATTCACACAAGAAAAGGAAAGAACAAGAAAGAAGTTCACTCTCGCAAAAGATTTCAGAAGCCTCATAAAAGACAAGATTCTCATAAATATATATCAATATTCAGATGCTTCATTTGCTAGAAGATGGGACATATTGCAAGAAATTGCCCCCCCAAAAAATACCAAGATAAAACCAGGAAGTTTAAAAGGAATCATGCCCATTTCACAAGAGAAGATGAACTAGATCAGAAAAGAAAAAAAAGAAGATGATCCAGATGAAATATATATTCTATGATATAGGACTTAGCACTTCCGAAGCACTTGATTCATATCAAGTGATATTGATAGCTATATCTCGTTTCCTTCCACATTAAAACTTCGTGAAGTAAAATATATAGAAAATTGTTGTATCGTGAGGGTCAAGTACAAGTTGTGAAAAAGTATCATTATTCATGTAGACATCATCAAAGTAAGCAGTTTGAAAAATGCACGCTCTAGGTATGAAACCTTCATATTTGATTTCAGTTTTGAGTTTATTAACATTGATGTTATGCATTTCTTCTTCATATTAACTTGTTGGATCATTATCCCTGGTACATGAATCCAACAAGGTATCATTTAAAATCAAGAAATAGTTTATGTGCTCGGGGATGGAATTTGTAAATGCCTATGGTTGGGTGACAATGTTGTGACATTGTCTATAGTAAAACAATCACATTAGAATAGAACTCACAACGTTTTGCAGTTTCCCGATGAGAAGACCTGGTCAATGGATAATGAAGCCACCTTGATAGGAAGCATAATTCGTTTCAAGTATGACTCAATTTTTCATATTAAGACTTGGTATCCAACACGAAGTATATCTTGCAGAGACTCTGAGGTTATTGTAGACTTAGAAGAAGTCAAGGTTCAAAGGGAGCAGGTATGACAGTCCCTGTATTTGATATTGAGTTACCCCCAATGCCAAATGGTGCCAATTGATCACTCTTCAGATCATCAGGAAAAGTTAGTAGAGCTAGAAGGGCCTACCCAGAACCATTGCAGTAACCAAGAAGAGACCAGTATGGTTCCGTGACACTTTGCAGGATGCCAAGCCATATAGCATTGATGATCCATATCATGAGGAGAAGATGGCTCCACCAGTGGTGAGGCAAGCGACCTCACCAAGTACCAGCTTAGAAGGAGATAGAGTTCAGAGGGAGTCAACCCTCATGACATAATAAGGAGGAGAAACCTCCCTAGGACCATTCATAGAGATGTACAAATCCTGATTGGTGTCCATAAGATTCTCCCAGCAAGAGGGAGAAGACGATGCTGAGACACTTGCTCCAATAATCAACATAAGTATATATAGAAAAATCATTTTACATTAAAAGAATCCAGTGTACTATGTGAGCAAATGAATTTGTTCTCATGATGGAGTAGTGGAGCTACTCTCAGAGTTCATAAGCTACAGTGAAAATGGAGCTGTCATTATCAGTTCGGAAAAAGAAGCTACATGAGCAGAGTCCCAGTTCCAGAAGGAACAATTGTAGAGAGAGTAGAGGACATACTCTCTCATAGTGAGACAAATAATGCTTTGCAGAAAACACATAGAGCCAACACATGATTGTGTAGATTGAATTGTGTTGACGATTAAAAATCGCAACAAAGTTTTTTGCCTGCAAAGTATTTCTAAAGCCTATTATTATAAGCTAACAATATAAATAATAATAGTAGGTGGGACCCCCTTGTATATTGGGAGATAATGTAATGTCCCTTTCCAAACAGGAGCTCCAGAAGAGGAGGCTTAATGGTCTAAACCACCCCGTTAAACTATAGCTAGGGCCAAAGAGGGGTAAACAGGGTTACTAGAGGTCACTCCAGTCATAGGTGTTATATTTGGAAAGTGACATTGAGCTAACAAGGGTTAAAAGCGCTTTTAATTCATTATGAGCTAAAAATAGAAGTCAACAGTGAATTAGGGTTTCAACAGTGATTTAGGGTTTCAACATGATCTAGGGTTTTGGAAAGCTATAAAGGAAGGGTCAGTGACCTAATTCATGATTATGTAGATTATGAATTGTCATTGAGGAGAAGAGGCGCATCTCAGGAGAGATGGTTCAGTGTATTCCAGGAGGAAGACACCAGTTGGCTGATTTCGGTGTTGAAAGACACACCCTAGTCACCGGGAAGATCATCCAGGTCTTCCATCATTCTTCATTGATTCCGTAGTGCTCCCATATTCCGGGTATTATCTTTTAGTTGCTTATTTGTATTTCGGCTAAGATCCTTTTGTCTTTTGATCTAGCCGAGTGTTGTTATTTTATTCAGCCGCAGTTGCTTATTTTCCAGCTAAGATCCTTTGTATGTTGATCTAGTCGAGTATTGTCAGTTATTCAGCCGCATTCAGCCATTTTGTAATCCACAGAGATATCATAATACAAACTTGTAGTCCTTTGTCGCGTTTATTATTTGTATGATCATTTATATGTTGTAAACCTTTGATTCTACACACACATTAGCAGCATTTCCCAGACTAGCCAAGTTAGGAACATTACAGTGGTATAAGGCCCCCGTAAATCCAGAGGCAACTTTCATGCAGGTTATCAACGGTATGTTAGCTAGTCAATGGACCATGTCTTACTCCTTGGCACAGGTGGTTGATAGATTGGCTAGAGTGGGCACCCCAGATATACAAGTCCCGCATGCAGCACAGGAAAACTCAGGAGCAGGCAATAGACCCCACTCACCCTCTCGCACATACACCTCTGCGAGTAGGATTCCTAGACCCTTGTTTCCCAGTTTCCAGAGGGCACCCCCGGTAGCAGCACCGCCACCAATAGAACAGAGGCCACCCACTCATGCCGCCAACATTGTAGAGTATAGGAGGGAGTACACAACATTGGGTCATGACTTCCATTAGGACATGACCTTAGTCGAGTACGGTGGACTCAGACTCAAGAACCGCCCCAGAGAGCCATAGAGGGGAGGACCACAACAACAACAGGGGCATAACCTTGATTTCATCTGAAAAGTTGGGAAACTCACCATCCCTTCTTTTGAAGGATTGTCCAAATACACCACCAGAGCTTGGGTACATAATCTAGACACATATTACAAGCTCAACCAGATGACCGAGACAAAGGCCATCAGTTTTGCGAAATTACACTTGGAGGATGAGGCACACGAGTGGTGGTATCATGGACTGGTGACATTGGGTCACAGTCGCATCACCTCCTATAGGGAGTTTACAGATAGGCTCATGGATAGGTTTGACATGAAGGATCCCGAGATACACTTCAGGGATCTAGCCCAGTTGAGACAAACTGGCACAACAGAGGCGTTCATCACAGAGTTTTAGTGGGTAGCCGTGGCAGTGACAGATATATTAGAACCCAGGCTGATCATGCTATTCACAGAAGGACTCACAGAGCCTTTGAGAGGATGGGTGAAGGCATACAAGCCTCCCACTTTGCAGGATGCCATCCTTCGCACTCGAGATCTGACAGACTCAGTGCCAAAGACTAAAAATTTCTCCAAACCATTTGTGCCCCAGAGGGATCAAGACAGGAAGCCATTCCAGAGAGAACGGAAGGGCAAGGAGAAGATGGACGATGAGACTAGGAGAGAGATTATGAGGAATAATCTTTGCTTCAGCTGCAAAGATCCTTGGGTCCTAGGCCACAGGTGCATGGGCAAGGGAGAGATTCATTATATTGAGGTAGCAACAAACAACATGGACAGTGAGGAGGAGGAGCAGGATAGTGGATCCACTAGTTCAGAGGAGGAGTCAACACCAACAGAGGAGTAGCTTCCCCGTAGACCACAGACACCGGCAGGAGCCCATCCTCCAATAGTCCCACAACCGCTAGAGCAGGTTAACAGGAGGAAACCAGAAAAGGGAGGAGTCATAGAAACCCTTTCTGGTGTTCCTAGGTATGATACCCTCCGTATTAGAGGGATTATTAAGGGGTAATGGACAATCACCCTGATATATGGTGGTGATCTAAAAATGAAGAAGACTTGAAAAACTTGAAAACTTATTGCAAGTGAATGTTATGTGTTTAAAGAAAAATGATCAGTTTGCAACACATAAATTAAAGGATTACTTATGAAAATTACACATAGACAACATCATAATCAATGAACATAAACACATAAGCACAACAATTGATAAAGGAGTTCACCCCTCTTATGGGCTACATCTCCTGGTCTAGCTTCCAATGGATAATTATTATTAATTGCTAAAACAATGCTCAAAAACATGTCTTACAATGCTCAAACTGACAAACCAACTGCTCCAATGGCTTCCCAGTGTCCCAAAACCCCTGTCTGGGCTCTTTCGACACCTCAATCGGTCGAAAAATGAAGAAGTTAGGCCTCCTGGAAGTCTCCCTCTTCAAGCTTGCTGTCTTTGGTTCTACAATTCGCACTCCTCTTCTTTGAACCTGGCTCACACGCTCATTTAAGCGCAAAAACCCAGCACCGGGCGCAACCGCGCCAACGGTGCAAACCGTAGAACGGTTAAGGGTGCGCCAGCCCCTAACCGCCTAGGCACCTGGGCATATGGCCATGTGACCTCGCGCTATGGAAAAAATTGGTTAAGTCGTTTCAACCGTTGGAACTAACCTCACGCTCTTGGTCGTATGCAAATCTATGGTTATGTGTTTTAAAACCCCGTGCGCATTTTATTATAATAGGGCCACAATACATATGGCATGGTCATATACAAATAACACACGTCCACAGGCCAAGGCTTAGCCCCGGCCCGACCCCCCGCCCAATAAATAAAAGGGAAAACATAAATATATTAAAACCCACATTCGTAATAAGCAACATATGGTGGACTATTGGCCGGGCGGTCGTGCAAAGGCGCTAGCTGTGTGGGGAGGTCTGGGGGTCGAACCCCGCGGACTCCCATATATTTTATACAACAACCATATGAACCAAAAATGAGTGACACGTGGCGCCTCCAGATTGGGCCACGTGTCCTCACACCATTCGCCAGGTATAGGACATGTGTCAACACCCGACTCGCCAACAGTCAACCAATCATCATCTGACACGTCATTACTGTACGGTCGTACAGTCCTGCCACGTCAGACCGTACAGACTGTACGAACTATACAGACAGGTACAGTCAGCATCAAATTTTTTCCCTGTTTGGCTTGGCGAACAGATCGCGATATCGTCTCCATACAACGTCCATTTGACAAAGTAAATATACCGCCGGAATCAGGAAGACGAGACAGACGCAATGGCACTATTTTCGTTGCATTCCGAGCACTTTGAAATTTGAGAAAAATTTGATCCCCTGATCACACCTCCCCATCGGGAAACTTTTGGACCTCCAAAATACTATTCTCAGTCTATGTGAAGATGAGGGTAAAGTTCCCTCACCCTTCCAACCTCAATCCACTTGGCCTTGCTTGGATTCGTTCCTTTAAGACCAACTCACAAATACTCCACATTT
>ML827589.1:95203-109238 GCA_009831015.1 Picea engelmannii | reverse complement strand
AGGTTGGAGATTTGGTTTTCTTGAGACTCCAACCCTACAGACAATCATCTCTGAAGAAGAGTGGAGCCGAGAAGCTCAAGCCCAGATTTTATGGTCCTTACAGGATCATGCGTCAAGTAGGCGAGGTTTCTTATGAGCTAGAGCTTCCAGAGGAGAGAAAGATTCATAATGTGTTCCACGTGTCTTGCCTAAAAAAGGTAGTGGGACAATTCATTAACACATCATAGGAGCTTCCCTCGTTGGATGAGGAGGGACAGTTGGAGTTAGTTCCAGAGGAAGTTTTGGAGTTCCGGGAGTGGATACTAAGGAGCAGGGTCATTAGAGAGTGTTTGATCAGATGGAGAGGGCTTCCAGTAGAGGACGCTACTTGGGAGAGCGAGCAGGTGTTGCAGCACCCTAGATTGGTATTGCTTGAGGACAAGAAATTTCGGGAAGGGAGGACTGTAATGTCCCTTTCCAAATAGGATCTCTAGAAGAGGAGGCTTAATGGTCTAAACCACCCCATTAGACTATAGCCAAGGCCAAAGAGGGGTAAACAGGGTTACTAGAGGTCACTCTAGTCACAGGTGTTATATTCAGAAAGTGACATTGAGCTAACAAGGGTTAAAAGCGCTTTTAAGTCATTATGAATTAAAAATAGAAGTCAACAGTGAATTAGGGTTTCAACAGTGATTTAGGGTTTCAACATGATCTAGGGTTTTGGAAATCTATAAAGGAAGGGTCAACGACCTAATTCATGATTATGCAGATTATGACTTGTCATTGAGGAGAAGAGGCGCTTCTCAAGAGAGATAGTTCAATGTATTCCAGGAGGAAGACACCAGTTGGCTGATTTCGGTGTTGAAAGACACACCCTAGTCACCGGGAAGATTATCTAGGTCTTCCATCATTCTTCATTGATTCCGTAGTGCTCCCATATTCTGGGTATTATCTTTTAGTTGCTTATTTGTATTTCGGCTAAGATCCGTTTGTCTTTTGATCTAGCCGAGTGTTTTTATTTTATTCTGCCGCCGTTGCTTATTTTCCGGCTAAGATCCTTTGTATGTTGATCTAGTCAAGTATTGTCAGTTATTTAGCCGCATTCGGCCATTTTGTAATCCACAGAGATATCATAATACAAACTTGCAGTCCTTTGTCGCGTTTATTATTTGCATGATCATTTATTTGTAAACCTTTGATCCTACACACACATTAGCAACGTTTCCCAGACTAGCCAAGTCAGGAACATTACAGATAATATCTGGCTCCTATTTGATGTTGGTGCCACTGTTTGACAGTGCTTACATGGTTGATGAGATCTTGTTTCTATTGGCGATGGATTGGGCTTATTATGTGTTGGTTCTAATTGCGACAATTGAATGGTGGATAAGGCACGTTATATGTTGTTTCTCCTGCTCTAGGCTCTAATTTCATGATTATGATGGCCTGAGAATCTATTGTTATCATTGTTGTATGTTCATGTATTCCTTACTGTGACACCTGCACAATAAACATGTTAGAAACAACACCTAAGAGAAATTTAAAGAAATAAAAGAAACCTAAGCTAAATGCAAAAGGAAGAGAATCAAACTATGCTCTTATATGCATCGAAATTTAAATGATTGTTGTTATCCTAGATAATACATTAATGACTATGCAAGTTTTTTAGTTATATAGTTGATATGCATTATGGTTAAGTTGGAAATGGTAAGATATGATGTCAGTGGCGTGTTTGACAAGTGATATATGCTAATTCCAATGCATGGTTAATGGATTATTGGCTGGCGTGTACTAAGAAATTAATTAACTGGGGGTGGAGGCGACGTGCATTTACTGCACATCACCCTTACTCTTCCATTGGCCGCCACCATAGTCGGGCTATTGTTCAACTGTGTTTGATGTGGTCAGGCTACGATTTTCAAGCAAAGGGAGAACCGCTCAACCAATTCGCGTTTTAAGGAATTCTTGGTTACAGGTATGGTTTTTTGGCCATCCATGAATTTGCTCTGGTTATGAAATAGATAGTGGCTTAGTATGTATTGGTTTCTTCTTTCCTTTAGTCGGGAAATTTTGTTAATTGGTGATATTTTTATGGAATGAATCGTTGGTGGTTTTCATTGCAATAAGGTTTGAAGTCACAGAGTTATTGGTCATTCTGGGTATTGGCAGCCATAAAGGCTCTTTATCATCCTTGATGGTTTTAGTTGAAGGGTTTTCATTTGGTTTAGAGTGGTTGGCTGTCTCCATGCCTACGTATTACATACCCAATCTTTTGTTGTTATGGGGTTTTGAATGCATTGTGTCACTGCGCTTTGCTTCACTTGGGTATGAGTTTGTTCATGTTACTAATGTTGTGCAGTGGGTTGTGATGGCCGTGTTCCAAAGGCCTTTCTTAAGGTGACTGTTATTTCTTAGCCCTGTCCTATCTCAACATTCTCGGGTTGGCTGGGAGACCCATGAGGGTTATACCCTATGTTTTTTAAGTCTTGTTACAAGTTCAAATTGGAGCCTTGATCCTATGTTCATAGTCTCATGTATTATGGGGATTGTCACCCTATCTGCGAAGACATTTGTGGTATAGCCTGTGTGTGCACCATTGGTCTCGAAGGTTCTCACCTGATGTTGGGGGGAGCCTCCATGTCTCCCTGTGTTGGTCCATAGGGTCAATCCTTGATTACTCCAAGCTCATTTTGATAAAGGAAACCCATTATGTCATGCTGAATACATGGTCGATGGTTATGAATTGGTGACACAACGTCGATAATGTTATATTGTTAACCCGTCTCTATTGATTATCCTTACAATGTTTTACTTATTAGTACTTAGTCACTGCAATTGGTTATTATGACAATCCAATTGATAAAATCGACATTGAAATTGGTTGATTGAAGAATGGGGTTGATACACAGTCACTGTCTTTTACATTGAAGTTATCGGAATTTTAACTCAACATTAGTTTACAATTGATTAATGATGTTTCACGCATGATGCATTGGTATGTGTAGCGCTCCTAAACCATGAGTCAATGATTACTGTTAGTATGTTTTTTTAATGGCCAAATGGTTATTGCAACTGGGATGACTATGGAATTTCATTCCACTGTATATGTTATGGTTATTTGATTGCGTCATCAAGGATGGGCACAAGTTTTTACACAATATGGTTTTGTTACAGTTTGCTTAATTTGAGCAATATTGTTGCTTCCTCGTATTGGATTGATAGCTCGATATGATAGGTTGAGTTAATGATATTGTGACTGTGTGTTTTAAAATTGTCAAATGGGAATGTTGCATCGTGGTAATTATGGCATGGTTATCCACTATACTTGTTATCGATATTATTTGATTGTGCCATTAGAGAAGGTCACGGGTTTTTAAACATGGCTCTGTTGCAATTTGATCGACTTGTGTTATGAGATCGGGCATGTTGTTGTTGCCTCATTGTATTGGATTGATAGCCCAACACTATGGATGTTTAGATTCAGAGTGATTGAACCTATACAATCATGGAAATACTCTTGCATTTTTTCGGATGTCTGTGTATTCCACAACATAGTATGTGTTGAATGGTAATGGATGTCTGTGGGTTTTAATGGCAAGATAAGATCTTGCATTTAAAATATTGTTGGTTGTATGTGGCTGTCTGTTGATGAATATCATGTTTCATAGCAGAAATAGACATAGGGTTTGTGACAGTATAACCTCATTGCAATTCAATTATTAAATGAATTAGAACACAGAATCAAGCACGACCTTTGAGTTTGTATTTGATGATTGAAATAATTCGTAGGCAGTGGTTGATTTTGATGATGAACAAAATCGTTTACTGTTTATTCATGTGGGAAGCATTTTAAAATATTAAATGGATAAGTGAGATGAACAGAGCTCCCCTACAGGCTGTTGTGGACTGCATACTATCTTGTTTGATGACAGTGTGTTTGATATTTGATTACAAGTAGGGAGCAAGTTAATGCACATGATTTCTTGAACTATGCACAATAATTGTTTTGGGTCTCAGTGTTCATTTGGTTGGTGTGTTTCCTTTTCAGAATGGTTTTATGGATCACTTAATTAATTTTATGAACAATAATCGCTCTCTTTCCCTACCATTATTTTTCTTTCCGCTAATTACAACCCCCTCACCTTCCCACATTCATTTTTCACTCCCTATTCTAAAATTTAATTACAGTTAAGAATAATTCTGTGTTGAAGGAGTTTAGAGTCGCATTTTCTTGGTTGGATTACAATGATGTTTTCTTTGGTTTTCATTACAGTTGATTGTTGTGGTCTTTGAGCAATAACTATGTTTCTTTTCCCCCTCATTTGATCATTTTTCGCTAAATACAAGCCTCTTGCATATCTCAGGACCTTTTTTTCACCCCTGCTCATTGACATCAGTTAAACAGTTTATATGGATTGGATTGCATGAGTCTGATATGTTGTCGAGCCAAAATCCATTTCATATTTTTAAAGAGTTATCATGTATGGTTGTTAAAAAGACTATTTTCTAATCAATCACACATGTAGGAATGATCTTTTTTAGCCGAGGTAGCCATGGCAGAGGAAACCAAGGGAGAGGTAATTAGAACAGAGGCCTAAGGAGGCCAAGGTTCTCCATACACTTTGATGCTGAATCACAAGAGTTAGGCTAGTTGTTTCAGGCTGTATTTTTCAATTGGATTGGGCAAGGAGTGGTCCAACCTAGGCTCGAAAGGCCTCCTTTCCAAGCTTCACAAGCCCCTGGTATTTGCGTTCCCCCTCATGTCTCATTGCAACCCGAGGTTTCCAAAAACGATGGATGGCAAGAGATTGTCCACCCAACAGTTTCCCAACATCATGTCTAGCCCAATTGGTACTTACCTTCTCCCCCACCTATTAACCTGATTGTTCAAGATGCACCTGTTCACTCACTAGTTCAGTCCTCTCATGCTAACAAAAGGTTGAAAACCAAGGCCCACCATGCCCTTGATAAAGGAAAATCCATTGCTGCCCCTTCCTCTCCCTCCAATGGATAAGGGACAATTGTTTTCACGTGATTAACAAGATTAGGCCTAAAGGCTCAGCACAACCAAAGAAAAATTCAAGAAAATCAAAGGGTGACAACAATGATCAAGGAAAGATTGCATCTCAGAGTGGGAAATATGGATTTTGAGTTTTTATTTTATCTATTGTTGATGACAATTGACTTTAGAAGTTTCTGGACAACATGTTTTATTTTTGGATATGTGAGTAATGCATTTTTGAAAACAATTCAAATATCAATGAGCTAAATTGTCAAATGTTAATGTGATTATGTGAGTCACAAGGAGGGGTGTTTTTCTTAACTAACTAGTTATGTTATGATTGTTATGAGCTAAAGGGAGTCACAAGGGGTCCCACCTACTAGTTATTATTTATTTATAACCCTTATTATGATTATTACTTTTCCCCCTAACTAAAAGTTGGTCGAGTCTTTAGTTAACTTAACTAATGAGGTGGTTCAACTACCTCAACCAATTCTCATTTGCTTAAAGGAAAAAGGAAAGGGAGGAACAAAGGAGGATAGAAGGAGAAACATACTAAGGTTTACTCTTTGAGTTTATGCTGAGATAGTTTAGTTTTCATTCATTCCTTAATTTATCACAAGCCTAATTCATTTTTATGATAGTAGGGTCTTATTGTAGACAACACGATTCAGGGCTGAATTACATCATTCAAACACTTGTTTTTCAGAGATGTTGATCTATCTTTGATAGTCTGTGTAAACTTGTCTGTTTGTGAATTAGTTTTCATGACCGACAAAGACTATTGTGCAGAGTCGAGTGGGAAACAATCTGTGGCAAACTGATCCATCTCAAAGAGTTCATTTTTTGATTTTCTGTCAGAAGTCCTTTTGTATGTTCCATCGGGGATGTCTAAGTTGACTTTGGTCCAAAATTTCTGCATGAAATTTTGTAAAATGAATAACTCTTTGGTGGATTGGAATGAAATAAATGATTTCTTTATGTCTCATCTGTCTTGATTATCATCTTGGTGTCTTTACTTCTATCTGTACATTTATTTCAGCAACTGTTATATTCAGAAAATCATATAAAAAGTGAATTTCCAGCAAGCTTAAGACTAGTGTAAGCACTTGTAATTAATACTTGTGAGTTAGGATGTTATTTTTGTTGTCTATAAGCATAGGGTGATATTCCCGTCTATTTTTCTTTAGCCAAGCATAATCTGAAAATGATTGAGTAAGATCATTTCACATATTTTCCTCAACATATATTTGGCGACCATACCAGGGAGATCTTCGATATCTCTCTGGTTAATTTATACTCGATTTTCATCGATACATCTATTTTTATGATATTGATTCTTTGACTGTTTTATTTCTTAATGTCTGTGCCTGTTGCAAGGCAGCTCAATATTGAGCCCGATCTCCAATACCAAACCAACATTTCTTTGAACCTGTTTAACACCATTTTGGACACTGCCAATACCCGTGTTGATCTTAACCATTCTTGGGTAGCAATTGAACGAGATATTAGTGCACAAGAACGTTGGGAAGCTAGACGTAGATGACCTAGACATCAACAATAACTTTCTTGTTTCTTTAGTCTTGGGCTTTCTTTCATGTCCTTAGACTCTCGTTCTTCTAGAAGAATAAGAGGCTTATCATCGGAAATAAATCCTATTGCTGAAATAGGAAGAAGGAACATTGTGTTATCTGCCAAACAAAGTGCTTTAAGGAGAAATTTTTCTAATTCATCCAGTTAGTCTTTCTTTCCCTCATCTATCATCCACAAGATGACATCTAGTGGTGGCTCTGGTGGTATGGGAGGTGCTTCATCCTCTCAAGATTCATCTTCATCAGTGATTGGTAGCTTATATAGCCACCATATCCCTATTCAATCTACCACAAATCCTACCAAAGTCATTAAAAAGTATGGGCTTTTTCAGTTTGAAAAAGACGCCACAACCACACCATGGCATGTGTCCTTTCCTCTTAACTTAGCACCTACTACTCGTCCACTTCCTAAGTTCAAGGAGCATCTTCATAAGTTCTCAGGAAATAACACTGTCACTGCAAACAAACACCCGGTGGCATTTTCTAACGCTTGTCATAACGTAGGGGCATATGACAATGATACTTGTATGCGCTTATTTGTCAATTCCTTGGAAGGAAAATCTACTACTGACTTCTTTGACCTTCCTCTTAAGATTCTGTATACTTGAGAGGAGTTAATATATTGGTTCCAATCCACTTATGGGAAATCTAAAATCCCAACCGAGAAGTTAAGGGAATGCAATAATGTCACGTACAAGGATGGTGAGACCATCAAGTCTTTTAACTTGCGTTTCAACAAGTTATACAATCAAATCCCTGAACTCATCCACCCTAAGAACCAAGCCGCTTTCATGCATTACTACAATGCATTTCCTTCCCCCTACCGTCATAGGCTTGAGGAAAAATCCATTGATAATCTCGGTTCCGCTCTGCATACTTGTTTAGAGTATGAAGAACAACTTGAAAGAACATGTCTTCCCTAGGGAGAATCAGTTAGACAGAAAGACATGTCCTCCCTCTTACATCTAGTCCAAGATATGAAAAATCTTATGATAGTGTTTGAGCGAAGGGGGACTGCCTCACCTCTCACCCCTGGAGCTTCATCCTCTTCTACACCCCCCTTTAGAAGTCCGATTGAAAACAATTTTCAGCCAAAATCCATCTTGTATCGAAGCTGGTGTAACTTCTGCGAGGAACACCACGAGGAAACCACATCTGAGGTAAGGAGGAGTGCCAGAGATAAGATCTTTGGTAAGAATCTAGAAGCTACTATCGCTGTCCTAGATTTTACGGAGCCAGAAGATGTCATGGTCATCAATACTAGGAACAAAGCCTATGCTCCGAAGGGCAAATTTGATCCTCCCCACAGTTCTTCTAGCCCAAGCTCATCCTCACCCGCTGCTACTGTTCAGGTTCCTAAAGTTACTAAGAGTCAAGGAATTACTCTCCCTCTCCCCTCTTCCAAATACAATATCTTCAATCAGTTGGCCAACATCAAAGCATATGCAACCCTTCTAGACATGGTTTCCATCCCTGAACAACAGATGCATTTGAAACAATTCATGGAAGGAAAAGATTCCGTTGTAGCCAATCTTTCCGAAGAGGTAAACGACGAGGATTCTTCTGTAAATAAAGTACATGTACATAAATTTAGATATCCTATAAAAAAATCCCCCTTTTTATATTTATGTAAAGATCATGGATAAGATTGCCCATTGTTGCCTCATTGATGGCAGTTCAGGCCTAAGTGTGATATCAAAGATTAATATGGAAGAGATAGGCTTGTCTTGTACAAATGAAAATTCTAGAAGCATGCTCTCCTATAATATTCTACAACAAACAACCATAGGAAAGATTAAGGATGTGACCTTGGTTTTATGCGCTCATCCCGAAATAAGGACAACCCTCAACATTCAGGTAATTGATATGCCTGCAAGAAATTACTCAATTATCTTGGGAAGAGATTGGCAAGCCTTAACAGGTGGGTACCTCTCACTCGACGGGATGCATTTATCCGTGCCTCAGAATGGTAAGAACATTATAGTCCTTAGAGAGGGAAGAATTTCACCCTACACAGAGAGTGTTCCCCAATCTAGTGTAAATTATATCGAAGAGGACCTAGGAGTGTATTCCATCTTTGGTAAGGAGGATAATATTCCTTTGGAACAAATCGATTTAGATGATGATATGTGGCACATGCACTTTGATGGTTAACGCTCTAATGAAGGTAATGGGGATGGCATTATCTTGGTTTCCCTTGTAGGGAAAATTCATAATTTGTCTTACAGGTTAGAGTTTGCTTGTACAAACAATGTCACTGAATTTGAAGCTTTATTATTAGGCATTGAAAAATCCCTTAATCTTGGTTGTGGTCATCTTTCATTTTTTGGAGATTCCGAGCTTGTTTTGAAACTAGCACGTAAGATATGATCTCCTAACAACAAGTTGATGGAACGATACACCCAAACTGTTTGGGCGCTTATCTCGAACCTTTTATCTTTCAACATCACTCATGTTAAGAGGGAGTTGAATTCAGTAGTTGATCGGTTAGCCATCTTTGCAACTTCTCCTAATCAACAACTTTTTCCTCACAGGCCTGTTTTTTTTTTTCAATCACTATATTATCCATATATCCCTGACAATGTAGAATCTTGGAAGGCCCTCCCTAACGATGAGAGAATTTGTGTTTTCATTCAAGATGAACCTCTTAAGCCTGAGGAAATTATATCCATAGAAAACAATAATATTCTTGAGGGATTGACTCCTCTTATGGGTTCGTTTTCATAGAGTGTTGTAGGAAATAAAGAAAAACATAAAGAATAGGAGTTACAAAGGAAGGTGGGTGAAACCATCTCCTGGAATATTGGGGAACTTGAATCCTCAAAGATTGTTAAAATAAATACCCAATGTTTTGATAAAGAAGGAACGAGGTTTTCCAAGCTACTTGGTGGATTTCAAAAGGTTTTTTCTTGGTCTTAGAAGGATCTTCGTGGTTTTGATCCTAGTCTTACACAATATGCTATCCCCATCAAGGAAGGCATCAAACTAGCTAGGAAAAAACAAATACCTATTAACTCTACATTCAAAGCAACTTTTCAAAGGGAATTGGAAAATTTATTAAGGGTTGGGATTATCTTTTCAGTCCACCCTAAATGGGTTTCCAATTGGGTACCTGTTTTGAAGACCACTGATCATATTAGAACTTGCATTAATTTCTGCACTTTCAGTCAGGTTTTTATGAGAAATCCTTTTCCTCCTCTCAATATGGAAATAATCTTCTAGCAGGTTGTAGAGTCACAGTTGAGGCCCTTACTTGACAGTTTTTTGGGTTGCAGGAAAATCAAAGAAAAAGGGGCAGATGCTTACAAAACCACTCTTATCTCATATTGGGGTACCATGACTTATAAATGTTTTTGTTTTGGCTTACCTGATGCAAGTACTGCTTTTAAAATACCTATACACACAACTTTCGATGAATTGGTCAGTATCCATCTCTATCTTGATGATTTAATTGTGTGTGTCAAAGGGCTGATAATGACCTCATAGTTCCAAGTGTTGTTTCTGGGTCCTTTCAAAATTGATTTCGTCCTGGATACTAACATTTGCATTCTAAAGGATTTACAGGAGAAATCGTTTTCCTACAACACTAACAGTTCTCGTTTCAAACATTACAAGGGACCAACGTGAAAAGTTCTAATGCTGTTTGGATCTTCTGTATACTAGTAGCCTAGCTTTGCTTTCATTTTTGTGCTTCTCTTTTCTTCTTTACAATAGTTTGACTTTTGCTTTCTGTGTTAAAACCTTTCTTGCTGCTTTTTCATTTTCGTCTTTTATTGCTGTTGTTTTAATTTTTGCAATTTTACTTCTGTCATGATTTTGTTTCCGATCATCTTTTAGTTAATTTGGTCAAAATAAGATGTTGGATCAATTCTGCCACAATGATGCTCTTGCAAATCATTGTTAGTCAATAACAATCAAGCTTACACAACTGTCGTGATATTTCCTCCGAAGGCACCCTTGAAATTGTTATATATTTCCACTGCTGTCTTATAAAGAATTAGTTATATCTTGCTTCTTCTTACCATTTCTTCATCCATTGAGATTTTTAAGAGCAAGTCCAAAATTTTTCTCCTTCAAGTTAAGAGAAAATTCTGGTTGAATGATTATGCATACAGTGGTAAAACCCCTCATACTTAACACTTTTTATGAGTTATTCCCAAATTCCAGGTCATTTATCCATTAAATCCGCTCACTTCCCCCTGTTGCATAATCTTCCTGGTTATATCTTGATGACCTGCTGTTCTTGGTCTACAAAATCATGAGTTTTGAGTTCTAAATCTGTCTAAAACAAATTTCCCTGTGGAGTCTCCAGTTTGTTGATGATTAAAAATCGTAAAGAAGTTTTTTTCCCACAAAGTATTGCTAAAGCCTATTATTATAAACTAACAATATAAATAATACTAGTAGGTGGGACCCCCTTATAGATTGGGAGATAATATATGGCTCTTATTTAATGTTGGTGCCCCTGTTTGACACTGCTTACATGGTTGATGAGATATTGTTTCTATTGGCGATGGATTGGGCTTATTATGTGTTGGTTCTAATTGCGACAATTGAATGGTAGATAGGCTCTAATTTCATGATTATGATGGCCTGGGAATCCATTGCTATCATTGTTGTATGTTCATGGATTCCTTACTGTGACACCTGCACAATAAACATGTTAGCAACAACATCTAAGAGAAATTGAAAGAAATAAAAGCAACCTAAGCTAAATGAAAAAGGAAGAGAATCGAACTATGCTCTTATGCTACCTACATGCATCGAAATTTAAATGATTGTTGTTATCCTAGCTAATAAGTTAATGGATATGCGATTTTTTTTGAGTTATATAGTTTATATGCATTATGGTTAAGTTGGAAATGGTAAGATATGATGTGGGTGGCATGTTTGACAAGTGATAGATGCTAATTCCAATGCATGGTTTAAATGAATGGTTAATGGATTATTGGCTAGCATTTACTAAGAAATTAATTGATTGGGGGTGGAGGCAACGTGCATTTATTGCACGTCACCCTTACTCTTCCGCTGGAGGCCACCCTAGTCGGGCTATTGTTCAACTATGTTTGTTGTGGTTAGGCTCCGATTTTCAAGCAGAGGGAGAACCGCTCAACCAATTCGTGTTTTAATGAATTTTTGGTTACAGGTATGTCTTTTTGGCCATCCACGAATTTGCTTTGGTTATGAAATAGATAGTGGCTCAGTATGTATTGGTTTGTGTTTTCCTTGAGTCAGGAAACTGTGTTAATTGGTGATATTTTTCTGGAATGAATCGTTGGTGGTTTTCATTTCAATAAGGTTTGAAGTCACAGAGTTATTGGTCATTCTAGGTATTCGCAACCATAAAGGCTCTTTGTCATCCTTGATGGTTTTAGTCGAAGGGTTTTCATTTTGTTTAGAGTGGCTGGATGTCTCCACGCCTATGTATTCCATACCCAATCTTTTGCTGTTATGGGGTTTTGAATGCATTGTGTCACTGCACTTTGCTTCACTTGTGTATGAGTTCGTTCATGTTACTAATGTTGCACAGTGGGTTGTGATGGTTGTTTTCCAAAGGGCTTGCTTAAGGTGACTGTTATTTCTTAGCCCTGTCCTATCTCAACATTCTTGGGTTGGCTGAGAGATCCACGAGGGTTATACCCTGTGTGTTTTAAGTCTTGTTACAAGGTCAAACTGGAGCCTTGCTCCTCTATTCATAGTCTCCTCTATCACGAGGATTGTCACCCTGTCTGCAAAGACATTTGTGGTATAGCCTATGCGTGCACCATTGGTCTTAGAGGTTCTCACCTGATGTTGGGGGGTGCCTCCATGTCTCCCTGTGTTGGTCCACAAGGTCAATCCTTGAATACTCCAAGCTCATTTTGATAAAGGAAACCCATTATGTCATGTTGAATACATGGTCGATGGTTATGAATTGGTGACACAATGTCGATAATTTTCTATTGTTAACCCGTCTCTGTTGATTATCCTTACAATGTTTTACTTATTAGTACTTAGTCACTACAATTGGTTATTATGACAATCCAATTGATAAAATCAACATTGAAATTGGTTGATTGAATAATGGGGTTGATACACAGTCACTGTTTTTTGCATTGAAGATATCAGAATGTTAACTCAACATTAGTTTACAATTGATTAATGATGTTTCGCGCGTGATGCATTGGTATGTGTGACGTTCCTTCACCATGAGTCAATGATTACTGTGACTATGTGTTTTTAATGGCCAAATGGTTATTGCAACCAGGATGACTATGACATTTCCATCCACTGTATATGTTATGGTTATTTGATTGCATCATCAAGGATGGGAACAAGTTTTTACACAGTATGGTTTTGTTGCAGTTTGATTCATTTGAGCAATATTGTTACTGCCTCCTTGTATTGGATTGATAACTCAGCATGATAGGTTGAGTTAATGATACTGTGACTGTGTGTTTTAAAATTGTCAAATGGGAATGTTGCATCATGGTAATTATGGCATGGTTATCCATTGTACTTGTTATCTATATTATTTGATTGTGCCATTAGATAAGGTCACGTGGTTTTAAACATGGCTTTGTTGCAATTTGATCGACTTGTGTTATGAGATCAGACATTCTGTTGCTGCCTCATTGTATTGGATTGATATCCCAACGCTGTGGATGTTTAGATTCAGAGTGATTGAACCTGTACAGTCATGGATATACTCTTGCATTTTGTCGGATGTCTATGTATTCCACATCACAATATGTGTTGAATAGTAATGGTTGTCTGTGAGTTTAAATGGCAAGACACGATCTTGCATTTAAAATATTGATGGTTGTATGTGGCTTTTCGTTGATTAATATCATGTTTCATAGAAAAAATAGACACAGGGTCTGTGATAGTATAACCTCATTGCAATTAAATTATTAAATGAATTAGAACACAAAATCGAGCACAACCTTTGAGTTTGTATTTGATGATTGAAATAATTCGTGGGCAGTGGTTGATTTTGATGCTGAACAAAATGGTTTACTATTTATTTATGTGGGAAGTGTTTTAAAATATTTAATGGAAAAGTGAGATGAATAGAGCTCCCCTACAGGCTGTTGTGGATTTCATACTATCTTGTTTGATGACACTGTGTTTGATATTTGATTACAAGCAGGGAGCAAGTTAATGCACATGATTGCTTGAACTATGCACATTAATTGTTTTGGGTCTCAGTGGTCATTTGGTTGGTGTGTTTCCTTTTACAAAATGGTTTTATGGATCACTTAATTAATTTTATGAACAACAATCGCTCTCTTTCCCTACCATTATTTTGCTTTCCGCTAATTAAAACCCCCTTGCCTTCCCACATTATTTTTTCTGTTAAGCCCTAATATTGGATCATTACCCCTTAATTGGGGCATATTACATTAGTAATGTTATTTTATTTATGTCGGATTTATTCTATTAGTTGTAATTATACCTCCTAGTCTCCTCTATATACCAA
>ML827589.1:59554-69778 GCA_009831015.1 Picea engelmannii | reverse complement strand
TGCCTCAATAGGTAAATGTTAAATACAATAATAACTTATGACTAAAATAACTAAATTTCTCAAATGTTAAAGTTCATCTCATTAATTTTATTCATCAATGTATTGTGGCATGGTTAACGTGTGAAGGCTCCCACTGAGGATATTGATGATGACAAAATATTTTATTCCACTGACCCAATGACAACTGTAACAAAGGCCTTGAATAAGGATAACATAGAATATCTAGGTTTTCTTAGCAAAATACCCCTGACATAAGAGGAAAGGGAAAGAATTGTAGATCTACAAAATATAATAACTAATTTTGGGGTAAGTGACATATTCACATATTTTTATCATCTATGACAATTTCATATCCATTTTTTTTTTTATATTTTCTATATGATCTGATAAAGTAAAGTTTTCCGTTTGTAGGAATTTTTAAACCCCGTGCGCTGGGAACCTGCCGATCCTGCAACTGCTATAGGTGGCAATGATGTTTCAATGCAACAAAAATGTCGACATAGCAAAGTGAAAATGAGTCTTTTTGAGCCTCCTAAGGTTTCTCTGTAATCCATTGATGAGCGCAATGATTTTGACTGGCATGACACGCCAGAGCATGATGAGATGGAGCCTGAGACTCCACATGACTCCGGAGAGGAATGTACTGTAGATGGAGAGGAAACTATTTTGCATGGAGTAGAATGAATTAAAAACACCGAATCATTATATGCCACCTTTCTGGTGGATGACACATGTGTTCCTATCAAGATTCAGAAGATTGAAGGTAATTGTTAATTAATTGATTCGTTTTTATCATGAAATTGAAATGAACATTTGTTGAGATTATTATAAATTAATGGATAGTACGTTTTTGCAGGAAACGATGTTTTCTATAGAAACTTAAATGACAAATAATTAGAGTTGTTTGGCCCCACCATTTGCACACGATGGAATGACTAAGATAGGAAAAAGAAAGATGATTTAATAGACCACATGATAAACTTGTTCGGCAACACTTTCAACAAGAAAGTGGTTACAAAGTTAGCCAACGAGAATTTAAAATATGCCAGGGCCCAGTATAGGGAGAAATTGCAATTAGATTTCAAGCATGAACGCCCTCCCATGGTTCCGGAGAAAGAGTGGAAGGACCTGATAGAGGATGCAAATGAGAACTTGTTTAAAAACAAGGAAGACATCCACGAGCTGGTCAAGCAAGGTACAACACATGCCATATTATTAGTGAAATATGAACATTTATGTTTTTCTTTCATGTTTTAAGTAACAATTCTGATATCTAATTTTTTTCAAAAATTCCATATGTAAGCTACCAGACACCTCCAAAACAACCAAGGTTAGAGTGGAAAAGCACGGGAAGCATAAAATAGGCGAAGGTGGCTATGGAAAACTAAAATCCCAAATCGTAAGATTTAAATGATCAACTGTGGTTAATATTTATTTAACAATAACGAACAAATATATGTTTTTGTTATTGGTATTTCTAATGGTGTTATGCATTGTAGTTAAATATGTTCGACACTACTGCCACCGAGGAGGGCCTAAAGATTGGTTACAAGCACGGTTTTAAAAGTGTGATTGAATATAGGAAAAGCTTGGGCCAGACTCCAATCTCCCTAGCCACGCAGGTAAATAAAATGAATAAGGAAACCACAGTATCATGCTTGTAAAGTCTATTCATATTTTATTATATTACCCTTAACTAAGTATTTATGTTTTTTTTCAAGAAACAGTGCTACCGCAATAATGAATCTAGCGGTATTCAACACACACCACATCATACAAGGGTGCACATGTCCAATGATAGTGGGGAGCAGAGTACCCATTCCGATATGTATGCTTTAGAATTAGAAATGTTTATTGTGATTGTAGATATTTATTTCATGACTTATACTTATATATTATCTTCTCAAAATTGAAGAGCATGTAGCTCAGGAGGGTGAACTGCGAGAGGAACCAAGTGGACAAGAAATTAACGCACCAACTGTCATAGCTACACAGACATGTAAAGATCAATAGTGTAATGTTAATCAAAATAATGAATTAGTTATTTCAATTATATTTCAACATATCGATATGATAATTTTTTTCGTTGTTGTAGTTCATGACCCTGCACAGATACCTCGACGCCCTTCTTAGCGACGTACCAAAAGTATGGTACATGAGTGCATGGAAACACAAACAATAGAAGGACAGGGCACACAAAATACAATGTCCTTGGATGATTATGATACCCCAATTGTCAATTCTATGAATGCAAAAAAACAAAAATCAAAGAAAAATTAGATGTATAAATTGATGACTTGTATTTGGATGTTTATCGATGTTTATATGTTCATATGATTCAATGTTTATATGTTCATATGTTTTGATGACTATCCTAGTTATGTATGAATGTCTATATGTTTTCTATATAAACAAAATCATTTGTTGGGTATGGAGAATTGAGAGCGATGTGAGGGGGGCAGGAAGGGAGGAGGGAGGGGAGGGGAGGAGGTGTGGGGAGAAAGGCCATATGAGATTCCACCTTCATGTGGTTGTCCCTATTCAGTAGATAATAACCTATTCTAGAAACAAAGAGAAGCTCATTAAGTTATGCGACCACTTAAGTTTTTTCTAGAGTATTTTACATAACTAAATGCATGTTTATTTGCTTATATATTATTTACTCATATAAAGAATTTGTCTTTTATGATTCATGTAGATATTGGTGATGGAAATGAATCTCGTGGACAACTCTTATCAAGTTGTATGGGCTAATGGATCTGGCGAAAGGACAATGATAAGGTAAGGGTTTTGATGTGTTTTTTAAAGTAGACTTTATACTAGTAAAAGTTCACAATCCTCATGAAAGGATAGAATTTCATTTTTGGTAGACAAGCATCAATTTTTTTAACAAAGTATGAATCATAGAGTGTGGGAAAAACCATTTTTTGTATTCTTGCATTGACCAATACAACTATAATAGATTTTTAGTACAAAATCTTAACCACACACACACACACACACATATGAACCCTAAGTAAACGAATGATAGAAGATAAAGGGAGAATATGTATTGATAGGAGTGAATGAAGATAATAATATGAATAATGGAGTGACGACTTCCACTCGGGCACCTACCTCAGCAAGTCCCACGCCTGACCTCCCGGTCTTAAGGATCGTTCAATTTCCTCTCTCTCTCTCTCTCTCTCTCTCTTGAGCCGAAGTGGCTCTTTTGATTTCCCCTGGAATCTCTATTAAAATCGGCCCATAGGATTTTTCGCACCTTACAACATTTAGGCCTGATCCCTTCTCTGTTCGCGACATACCATCAAATCGGATTTCAGGTTTTCCAAAATCCTGGTGTCATGACCCTTTGATTCCCGATTTCCTGATCTCCGCTTTTTCGATATGATCCCTTTGTGCTTTAGCCCCTCCTGGCTATTCCCTAGTCATGTGACCTGCCTTTATATGACCGCAGTCATACCTTTTATCAGGATTCGGGGTTTCGAGTGTCAATATGTATTGGGTCTCTTGTCCATGGGAATCCCAATTTCCCGATTCTTGATTTTTTTCAAAGGATGACTTTTCCTTTTGGGGAATCTCCCGAAGGCTTAGATCTCGGCCACGTGTCCCCTAGGATGGACGGTCCTCGCTGCTCCTCGCTATTTCGCGATTCGTGATTCCAAATGCTCCGGGTGCCTTGTCTTCAGGATTCACGAAATGCCCGAATCCCAATATGACGATTTGGCTTTCCTGTCAGGATTTCCCCTGATAGCCTCGATTATCGCCATGCATCCTCTAGAGATGAACGACCCTGATTTTCTCTCGGGGTATCTGCGACTTCAAATTCCCGATGCCTCGTTCTGATGAGATGACGTCAGCTGGGTCCCACACGGAGCTCTCCTATTTTTGGAAAATCGGACTTCGCGATTCCGAAATGCAAGTCCTCCAGGACTCACGAAATGCCGATCCCTGACTTCCTTTGGATTTCTGACACGCATCCCAGTGGATGGACGGTTGAGATTGACCCTCGGGTTTTCACCAAATGGAAACCCAAAAACCTTACCTATGTGAGTCCTGATGGCCGAAATGCCGATGGGCTTTCGATCTCGCCCATGTGTCCCAACTGATGGACGACTCTGATCGTTACGGGGTTTCCAACATGGATTTTCCCAATCTCTTGCTCACAGAACTTCCGATTTTCCGAATCCCGAAACTCCTATGGAGTCTTCCCTTTCGATACTTTTCTCGAGATCTTAGATCTTCGCCACGTGTCTAAGATGGACGGTCTTGATTCAACCTCGGGATTTCTAGACTTTCGGTGCCCCAATGACACAAGTTCCTTGTCAACTTAAAACTCCGGTCGCCGAAATGCTGACGACTCTCAATGATTGCCACTTGTCTCCTCAAGATGAATGGCTTAGATTAATTCCCGGACTTTCACTATGAAAATTCCCGATCACTCGTCCTCGTGATTCCCGATTTCGCGAATGCTGAAATCCTGATGGCCACGCCTCAGGTTGAAACTTCCCTCCTCCTGTTCATGGGACTTAAACCTCGCGCAACTTCTGGTCAGTCTAACGACAGACGGGTAACTGAGCGAGGATCCAACGGCTCACGTTCCCCTATGGGTGAAATTCGCGCACTACCATAACCTCCTTGCTTCTCTGGAAGATCTGACGGTTGGCGGGATTTCGTAAATCCTTCCCACAAATTTCTAACCGTCGATCTCTTTCCCTTGATGATCTTTATGAAGGAAACCAAGGATTCTTCCCTGGACTTGTCTGCTTGTGCAACAAACTTGTAATGTCCCTCAATGTTTCAGAGGCCTTACTCCTCCAGAGCTTCTCACAACTTCGAGCCTCCAAGAGGGCCCTTGCACGCACTCCTTACGGAAATATTCAGATACTTTCAAAATATCTGAGAACTCTTCGACTCTGCGCACAACTGTAGCTGCAGTGTTTCGATATTTTGCTCAGGTTCACAACCCTGAGACCTCACTCAGCTTCCGGTCTCCTTGCACGACTCCTGTGCCCAAATGCACTCTGAGGAAATGAGAACAACCTCTACCTCTCCTGATCTTTCAGAGACAACCCTCTGAACTCCTTGTCGATGCACTCCTTGCGGACAATTCAACTGCACTCCTTGTAGTAATATTGCTCAGACAGAGAAACAATTGAAACTCATTCCTTCTTCCTTCCAGGCTTCAAACTCAAACCATGAAATCACATACACAACATATAAAAGAAAATGTGTACCAGGAAGCAAACATTCATGAGCATATCATTCAGCATCGATACACAGAGAATAAACACAAAACCATGAATTTGAATCAACCTCTTTCTATTAATCCAAATATCAGTACATGGCTGTTCTTACACAGCTCTCTGCTTCTCTTCTATGTTTCAATGCTTCTAACTATGTTACAACACACAATGAGGGTGTCTATATCCATTTTCCCTCCACTCCTAAAATTGTCTAATCTAATATTCAATTCTACCTACTTACATAAATGCCTCCTACCTACTATGGACGAGAGCGGATCGCTCAAGGTCCTTTACAATACATAAGTACGCTTCATTAAATTTCCTCATTAAAGTTCATGCAACAATTTCAAGGTGTTTTAAAATTTGTGCTGGCGCTTGTCCAGCTATCCTCCGCTTTCGCGTTGGCTCACTTGATGTGGGAGATGCTCCTGCATCATACTCCCTTGCTTGAAAAATTCATGGGCTCTTGTCCATGAGCTCCTGCACAGTCTGTCCATGCTTTTGAATTTCTACTTCATTCTCCCAGCTGACATCTTCAGCTGGATGGCCTTTCCACTTGACCAAATATTCAAAGTATTCTTTCCTCCTGGTCTTCTTGCCAATTCTTTTGTCTAGTATGCTTTCCATTTGTGGCTTTTTTGCAACTGGCATCTTCTTTTGCCACTGAACCTCTAACTGTTCATCACTTGTTCCTACTTCATCATCTATGTATGGGTATAAATCTGAGACATTGAATATCGAAGAAATTCCGATCCCATCGAGTAATTCAATCTCATAAGCATTTGCCCCAAATTTATTCAAGACCCTACACGGTCCGATTTTCTTCATCTTTAGTTTGTTATATGTCCCTCTTGGGAACCTTTCCTTTCTCAAATGTGCCAGGATCAAGTCACCAACCTCAAACTGAAGTTCCTTCATCGCTCATGCGAAATCTTCTGCACTAGCACTCCTAGTCGTAGTCTTTTCTGAATCTCTCAACTCAGAAATTCCTCTCGGCTGCATGCCATAGACAATATGAAATGGACTCTGCCCTGTGATTCTGTTTACTGAGTCGTGATAAGAGAACTCTGCCTGCGGTAATACATTGTCCCACTAGCTGTGGTGTTCCATCACCAGGCTCCTCAGCAAGTCTCCCAGACTTATGTTCACTACTTCTGTCTGTCCATCCGTCTGAGGATGATAAGTTGAACTAAAAGACAAGTTAGTTCCCAGCTTCTTCCATAAGGTCCTCCAGAAGTGCCCTATGAACTTCGTATCTCTATCCGAAACTATACTTCTTGGCAACCCATGAAGTCGAATGACCTCTTTGAAAAATAGGTTCACGATGTGAGTCGCATCACTGGTTTTCTGACATGGGATGAAGTGTGCCATTTTGGAAAATCTATCCACCACCAAAAAGATTGAATCAACACCCCTTTGTGTTCTTGGCAACCCCAATATGAAATCCATGTTAATTTCATCCCATGACCTTTCTGGTATGGGCAATGGTTGATAAAACCCTGCATTCTGTTTTCTTCCCTTCGAATGCTGACAAATTATGCATCTGTCCACGAATCTCTTGACCTCTGCTCACATTCCCAGCCAAAAATATGACGCATTCAGCTTCGCGAATGTTTTGTCATGACCGAAATGTCCAGCCAATCCTCCACTATGTTTCTCCTTCAACAGATTCTCCCTCATGGAGCACTTTGGAATACAAAGCTGATTGCCCTTAAACAACAATCCTTCCTGGATCATGTATTCTGCCCATTGGCTCCTATCTCTGAAAACTGGATTCTCAGTTGCTTCATATGCCTCTTGAAAATCTGGATCATCTACGTACATGTCCCCGAGATCATCAAAACCCAATGTCTTGACTTTGAACTCCTGCAACAACAAACACTTCCTGCTCAAAGCATCAACAACTTTGTTAGCAGTACCAGAAATGTGTTTAATCACAAAAGTGAAATTCTGCATATATTCAACCCATTTTACATGTCTCTGATTCAACTTTTCCTGTTGAGTCACAAACTGCAGTGCATGATTGTCACTATATAAGACAAATTCTTTCGGGATCAAATAATGCCTCCATTTCTTCAACGCCTGTATGATAGCATAAAACTCCTTATCATAAGTGGAGTATTTCACTTTCGCTTCATTCAAATTCTCGCTGAAGTATGCTATTGGTCTGTCTTCCTGACTCAAGACTGCCCCAATCACAAATCCACTTGCATCACATTTCACCTGAAATGTCTTCTGGAAATACGACAACACCAGAATTGGTTGTTCCGTGATTTTCCTCTTCAACAGATTAAAACTCTTCTCAACCTCTTCTGTCCAGTGAAAAGATTTATCTCTTTTCTTCACTCTGTCCATCATTGTTGCACTAATTCCACTGAAATTCCTAATGAATTTCCGGTAGAAACTAGCCAATCCGTGAAAACTTCTCACCTCAAATACGTTCTTCGGTGATGGCCAATTCTTGATCACTTCCACCTTATCTGGATCCATCTTCAATTTGTCTGCAAAAATAACAAATCCCAAGTAAATGAGTTCTGTCTTTATGAATGAGGATTTCTTCATGTTTATGAGCAACGTCTCTTGCTGCAATCTTTTCATCATTGTAGCCAAATGCTTTAGATGCTCCGCTACTATTTTACTGTAGATTAGTATGTATCCCTGACAAATTTTCCGATGAACTCCTTCAGGACTTCATTCATCAACCTCATGAAGGTACTTGGTGCATTTGTTAAGCCAAACGAAATAACAAGACATTCATACAACCCTTCGTTTGTTTTGAAAGCTGTCTTCCACTCATCACCCTCTCTCATGCGAATCTGGTGATATCCGCTTTTCAAATCAATCTTTGAAAAATACTTTGCTCCACTCAAGAAATCCATCAGATCATCCATCCTCGGCAATGGAAATCTATACCTGATGGTTATCTTGTTAATGGCTCTTGAATCAGTGCACATCCTCCAGCCTCCGTTTTTCTTCGGACTGAGTACTGTTGGAACAACACATGGACTCAAGATTTCCCTGACCAAGCCTTTGTCCAACAACTCCTGGACTTGCCTTTTAACCTCTTCATTCTCTTGCAGCGTCAATCTGTACACAATTTTGTTCGAAAAACTGGCTCCTAGTATGAGATCAATATGGTGACTCACACTTATGATCGGTGGCAATGAACGAGGTAGTTCGTCCACTACTATGTCAACGAACTCTTCTAGCAGTTCTTGAACTTATTTTTGAAAATCATCCACTCTTGTGATGGTCAAAACAATCTTCGGTTTTCTGACCACAATGAATTGTGGTTCCTCTTTCTTCTTGACCTCTGTAAGAAGTTCCTTCCCACTCATGAGAAGTACAGTGTTGCTTGCCTCGGACTTTACTTCTTTGTCCTTGATTGGAAACAACATATGAGTTCTCCCATTCTTTTCTAGGGTGTATGTGTTCATCCTCCCATCATGAATCACATTTCTGTCATATTTCCATGGTCTACCCAACAATAGATGACAAACATCCATGGGAATAACATCACACAAGATCTTATCATTATATCCTCCTATCTTAAATTCAACTAAACATTGTTTAGTGACATTTACCTGATGTCCTTTTTGTAGCCATGAAACTTTGTATGGGCTCATATGTTCAATCATCTCCAGCTCCATCTTTTCTACCATGTCTGTAGATATGAGATTATCCGTGCTACCACTGTCTACAATGACCTTGCATACCCTATCCTTGGTCTTTCAAGTAGTCCTAAAAAGTCTATTTCTCTGGACTGAACTCTCCACTTCCTTTTCAGGTGTCAGAATAACCTTTTGCATCACCAGTGATCTTCCACCTTCAACATCCTCTGCCTCAACATTTCGCCCCTGTGCTTCGATGATGTGAGTTTCTCCACCCTCTTTCTTTTTATCAGGACACTCATAAGACTTGTGCCCATTCTTTCCACATGTGAAGCATTTTATCACTCCAACTCTTCCTCTTCCTTTACCTCTAGTATGAGGAAAAGTATTATTATCAGCATATCCTCCTCTCTGCTCAGTATGCTGTCCTCTTTGTGAACTTCCACCCCTCTCAGTTCGAGTCTTAGGTTTCTTCTAGTCTTCCTTGGGCTTCTGATTTTTATCTTGGATAACTGATTTTCCCCTGGCTTGACTTCTGCCTCGGCCTCTCTGACTCTGTTTTCGGCTCAGCTTCTCTTCTTCTTTTAGAGCCATCTGATAAGCATCTTCCACCGTTCAGATGGTAACCATGATCATCTCATCTTGAATGTCATACCTTAGGCCATTCATGTATCTGGAAACTTTTTCATCATCGCTCTCCTGATGACCTGCTCTGATGTTCAGCCTGTAGAATTCCTCAGTATATTCCTTTACTGTCATCAACTTTTGTCTAAGGTTCTGCATCCTCCTAAATAGAGAAATCTGGTAATCCCTAGGGATGAATTTTTCCTTCATCTTTGCAATCATCCTGTCCCAACTCTTGATCTTCTGCTTACCCTTGCAGCATCTGTCAGCTTGTAGTTCATCCCACCACAATGCTGCATGTCCCTTTAATCTTGTGACATCATGCTTGACTTTCTTGTCTTCTTCGACATCTTCATAGTCTAAGTATGTGTCCAGAGCTCTAATCCAGTCTAGAAGCTCCTCTGCATCCAAGTTTCCCTCATAAACTGGGATGTCCATTTTCGCCTTTGCACCCATTCTTGCAATAGCTCTGATCAAACGTTCATTTGATGCATCTTCAACTGCAACTTATTCTTCATGTTCATCCTCAAGCTCACTTTCAGAATCACTAAGATCCCCAACACTAACTGTGCGTCTTTGCGCTCTCTCCATGTCTTCGAGTCTGGCTCGTAGATCACACATCTCTCTTTCCATTTCTGGATTAGTCATCTGCCTGCCTCTTCTTCTTGGTATTTACCTCTCCTCTTCGAGATTGGGTGATTGTCTATCTCTTCTCCTTGGTGGCATGATGAATTCTGTTCCTT
>ML827589.1:0-18533 GCA_009831015.1 Picea engelmannii | reverse complement strand
AAATAAAATGAAATAAATCATAAAAGAGCTGTGGGAAGTGCTTGTAAACCCACCGGGATGCTGAACAGGTCTGCTGGCAGCGGGTAAATGCATGCATGACGCCAAGACAACTTCGTCGGGGTACTGAACAGGCCTGCTGGCAGTGAAGCAATGTCGGGTGTATGAAAATTTGAAAATATGAAATCTCTTGACCTTAACTTGTCCTTTATTCTGATCTAGAACTTCTTGGTAGGATACATATATCAAAGTGGGTTAAATGACAACCTTGTCGAGGCTATGGACGCCTTCTAGCAGCAGTGGCTCTGTCAACAGTATTGGGGATTTTATCTTTAATATCGTGACTCACTTGTCTCGAGACTGTTATCAGTTTTCATCCTTTAAACACTGCTGGAATATTTGGTTAATGATGATGTTTACATGATTTTCTCGTTGTTGTTTTTGAGTTAGAATTTTTCTCGTTATCCTAATCTGAATTTGTTCTTTCTGGCAGGGATAACTGCTTCTACCAGTGTGTCACCATTTTTGGCAGCCAATTCTCATTTTTATACTGTCCTTATAAGATGCCTACACCAGTGTTTTTCAAACCTTAATTGTTGTCACAATCCTTGAATAAAACGACGCTATTATTTTGTGCATTCGCACACTTACCTTGGTTCTAGTTTTCACGACTGCAAGCATGAAAAATTTGATTTCGAAGTCACATTAAAATCGTCACTAGATTGCTATGATCACTTTTTATGGTCGTTGCGCCTCTAATTTACTCTTGATTATACAATTGGCAAGACCCCTTGGTCTGTACTCATTTGGCATTCTTTGATTGATTATATAATTTCATTTTATAAGTGATTGAATTTGTTATGCATTGGTGATTGGATTTATATGTTCTTTGATCGATTCACTTGACACCTTGGTTTCATAAAAACACATTTGTGTTGTGGCAAGACCCTTGGTATAAATCATTTCATACAACACATAGTTCATATAAATTAAACCCTTGGTGTGATTTCGATTTATTGCTTTGGTTTTGAAATTATAACTATTGCTCGCGTGAATGTTTAATCCACTTACCATTGATTTCATTGGTTGATTGAATGGCATAATTGTTAACCTATACAATATTGGGTTGAATAACTATTTGCGCTGGCGGTTGTACTATAGATATGACTATTTTTCATGTAATGAACTAGCTCCACCACCTTCGCACGATATGTCATTAATGTCTTCCCCCTATCCCTGTTTCACCTTTGCTAGTTTAGGGTAAGCCTGTGAGCGTTCTGCCCCTGCATAGGCTGTGTTCAAACCCTGGCCCGTTCACAATTCTCACCGTGTGCTCCTCTCTATGGCACCGGTGGTGCGAATAGAGCCAAATGGTAGTCAAGCTCTATTACTATTCGATGATGCCCGTAAGGATTTAGAGGACAATGGTTGGCTCGTGTTTATACAAAGGTTCGAGGGATTCAACCTTACGGTTGCACAACAATTCGCCCTCACCTTTGATGGGTGTAGGGATAAATTAGGTGACATTCAACTTGAACTCAATGAAGAATTCATAAACTCTGCTACAGGATTGGCAGCCACAGGCCAGCGATGGTTTAAAATCTCCAAATTCAACTAAGTTCCGTGGCCTTTTCTATTCATATCACGAAAGGTTACATCCTGTGACAAAGGTATGCCTATTTCCACACTTAAACCCAGGGGGCACGATATTTTGATAATGGTTAAACAATTTGTGACCTGTGAAGGTCGGTATGGATTGGTTTTTCTTTATCACCTTCGATTGTTAATGAATTTCATGGGCTATCCATTGAACATGCCATTTTACTTCTTGCGTAGTCTTTACAAAATGGCTAAGAGTTTCAAACGCGAGAAGGATGATAGCATCTTGTTTCACCATGGATTGATTAGACTCATCGTCATCCACCATTTAAACCTTCATGGCGATAATTGGCAAGCCTTTCTAATTCGAAATGGCTTTGTTGATTCAGAGTCTTTCCAAATCGACAAGTTTGTGGTCAGTGAGACTATGGTTGGGCCACCCGTGCCTTTCCATATCCTCCTACCCCATGCCAAACCCTCGATTTGCCCTGACATCGACCTACCTGACATCATAATAGACAAGATTCAGGCTGTTAAGAAGCTTATGAGTAAGAGAGTTAAGGGTAATCCTACTGTCGACAACAAGGTTAAGAATAATGCTCAATTGATATCCAGACTTGCCCAGAATAAACCTAAGCCAAACGTCGACCAAAAGCCCATAGTTCTGAGCAAGGACTCAGACTCCGATATCGAGCGCTTCCTAGCTGGAGAGTACCCTTATTCCCATGGCTTATGCTTCGAGCAACCCTATGACTATGTATCTAATTTTCCCCCATGCCTAAAGACCAATCCTAACTACCCAGGAATCAAGATACATAATGAAACCCTCGATGATTTAAACAAACCCTCGCCTGCAATTTCGAAGCCCGAACAGACATCATGTATCCAATGAAATGTGTGGCTAGAGCGCTACTATACCAACGTTCCCTTGTTACAGTCAAAGATCAAATCATTGGAAAACCAAGTTACAGTACTGTCGAGAGAAAGGGACAAGTTTCAAGCTAATGACAAGAAACATAAAACCATTGGTTCGATCGTCTTTAGGAATGTCGAATCGGCAACAACCTTTTTCAATTCCAAATTATCATGACCGAGTTGTTTTCTGATTATCTAGGTATGAATTTCAATATCAATTTCGTTTTATGAATTGCTAGGACTAATATAATGAATTGGGTTTTCGTTTCCAATTAGCTTTGTTCATTATCCGAAATGACTTTGTCATAGTTTGATTATAAAAAACGGTTATGTTGTGGATCCTGTACAGTAGATTCATTTTACTAAAGTCAAATGTGGTTATGATTTGGTTATGCGATTTAGTCGTGCCCAGTTTAGCAATTGATTGGTTTTCACTGGGTTCGATTCGTTTTGAATAATTATGTTGGTTTGAATTAACCAAGTCAATGGGGTTTGCTTTTGCTTGGATTTTGTTTGCATCTGACCTATACAGGAGATTTTTATGCTAAAATTAGAACACGGTTATGTTTTGATTTTATATGATTTTGTTGTGGTTGGATGTCATCGGCTCTGATTTAGTTCTTATGATTTGATTTTGAAATGATTTCATAGGATTGAATTGGTATGATCCTTTATATGTGTTATGCGTCATTATTAGTGACTGGGTTGATCAATACGATGTAATCTGATAAACTCAAAACAACCCTGTTGAATTTGATTTACCAAGAATGACTCTGTTTTGTATTAAATCAATATTCTCGTTTTAATTTGGATTACATTCAACCTATGCTGAATATCTAGTTGCTAAGATCGTGGAGCTGTGTTCATTCATAACGATTCTGTCAGCCTCAAACCATTTCGATTTGTTCCTGTTTGATTGTATCTGCAAGTGATTACTGTGTGCCACGATTAGCATGATCGTTTGTTTATGTTTAATAGAGCTATATCAATTTGAAAAATGATCCTGTTGATTTCGTTTTGGATTTGAAAACGATTTTGTTAATGGAGAAGGCGACATAAACTATTGCATGGAAAATCTGTTAGCTGGTTACAGTTTGTGTCGATTTCAATTAGTTCATGAAAACGATTTCATTACTATTGAGTTATCCAATACGATTCTGTTTACCCGAAATTGTGACAACAAATGGAACAAAGTACATGTAATCATTCGATTGATCATAATCTTATTTGCTCTCAAATTAGTATAACAGTTTCTGATTTGAATGATTTGTTTGTTTTCAAATAGGAATTAGATACTTGTTTAATATTTTGAATTTAATTCTTTGAGTTTTGAATTGGTTTTAAAACGATTCTGTGTTTGATTTAGACCAGCTATAGAATCGCAAGATTCTGTAGCTAGTCTTTAAAATTAGATTTTTATCAATTTTATCAAAAAGATATTCTCTAATATTGTCTATTCTTGTCCTTGTTCAGGTACATACGAATTACCATGATCAATTGGGCATGTTCTAGCAGTTTGGGAGATACTTTGGATATGTTTTTATTTTAGGTTGTTAGTTTAGTCAGACTTGGGATATTATCTCTAGATTTCCTGTAAACTGTTTTGATAATTCCCACAGGGATGTTTTACCCTGTGGGAGGTCTTTAAATATTTGTCATTTTTTGTAAACAAAAACCATCATCCTCACTATGGGAGAACCAGACTATGGATTTATGATACAGACTGAGATGAAATTTGATGTCTTGTAACAACTTTCACTTTCAATATATCAAACTTTTGTTTCAAGTTTTATTCATATCATTTTATTCAAGTGACTTGATTAATGTGTTATCCATATCTGTTCTCTCTTATTTAAAAGATACATCAATTACTTTGTTTCAGTTAATGAATCACAGATTTCTCTTCTTCGTTAATTGAATCATTTTCTTCAAATCCTTGCACATAGATTTATCTAGATGTGATGATTTGTAAATTATAAGATTATTGTAACTTTTATGTCTTGTTTGTTCTGTTATTGATATTCAAAAGAGCATTGTTGCTTACTGTTTACTAGAGGCTTGCAGAGGATTAATGCGGGTTTCCCCCCATTCAACAACTAAACTGGATTCATTACACAGGACACATTGGAAAGCGTTATCACATGTTAGCTTATTAGTGTTATTTAAGTAGTTTAGATAGATATATGTATAGCTTAGATTTGTAGTTAGATTTAGTGTTTTAGTTTCTTAGCTTAGATAGTTAGTTTTATTCTATTTCCTTATCATAAAACTATAAAATAAAAAAAACAGTTTCGCTGTCTTAGGACAGTTTGCAATTGATTTTTGCAGGTTTTCTTCCAAATCTGTAATTTATAAATATTGTACATTTGTGATTAAGATTTGATGCAGTTGATAGTTGAATGTTAAATTTCATAGAATTATTATAATTTAGGTAGTGAATTGTACATATTAGTAGTTTAGATTTGTTTAATAGTTTGTTTTAATTATTATTTTTCATTTAGATTAGTTAATTTAGAGTAGTTTTCTTTTGTTTTCTTAGGAATTAGATCGACTAACGGAGACGCTAAACTCGTCAGGGTGGGTTATCCCAAACGGCTTGGGTTATTTAGACAACCCCGGACCGGATCCACTCTTCCAGTTGGCGAGCGTTCAATTTCACCCGTCAACAATATTCTGGGGCCCTTTAATATATTTTGGGGCCGACTTCTTATTCTTCCTATTACAATTATGTTTTGACCAATCCACAAAATGGGATTTTGTCTTTTACAATAGCTGACATGATTAATACGCAAAAGGGGATTGATCTAATACATCAATAATAATTAGAATACACTATGAAGTTACATTATTTAAACACTCCCCCTTAACAAGAAGGGTATTCTACAACAACATCAGGTGAGAGAGAGGTTAGCATCATCAATAGCATCAGGTGAGTGAGAGGACAAAATTATCAACAATATATTGGAACACTGACTGGCATATCTATAAATCATCAGAAGTTTTTCTCATCATCAACACAACACAAAGGTTGGAGCATCATCAACACAACATGGAGCTAGAGTAGCATCATCATCCTCATTGGCATGAGGCTAAGGTAATGTCATCATCATCATATTAAACATTAAATATGAAATAATATCATCATCATCATCTTCAGCAAGGACTCAGGAGCTGAAGTGGCATCATCATCATCATCTTCAGCAAGAGGTTGAAGTGGCATCATCATCATCAAATGCATCAACATGGATTAGTATAACACTAATACATCATGATCATCAATAAAAACAAAAGGATGATACAACATCAAAAGCAACAATATCACAACACAAAGGCTAGAAACACAACATGGGGTTGGAAACACATTATCACAGCACGAGGCTGGCACATCATCATAGAACGAGGTTGGCATGTCATCAGCACGAGGCTGGCATCACAACACTTAAGTTGGAAACACATCATCGTAGCATGAGGCTGCCACATCATCACAGCACGAGGCTTACTCATCATCACATCATGAGGTTGGCTCATCATCACATCACAAGGTTGGCACGCTACAAAACAATTAAGCTGGAATCACAACACAACAATTGAGTTGGAATCACAACACAACAATTAAGCTGGAATCACAACACAACAATTAATCTGGAATCATAGTACTAGACTGGCTTTACGTCACAACAATTAAGATGGAAGAACAGTACTAGGTTGGCATATCTCAACACAACAATTAAGTTGGAAGATTAGTACTAGACTGGATTTACGTCACAACAATTAAGCTGGAAGAACAATACTAAGATGACATATCTCAACACAACAATTAAGCTAGAAGCACAATACTAGACTAGATTTACATCACAACAATTAAGCTGGAAGCATAGTACTAGGTTGGTGTATCTCAACACAACAATTAAGTTGGAAGCACGGTACTAGACTGGCTTTACATCACAGTAATTAAGTTGGAAGAACAATACTAGGCTGGCATATCTCAACACAACACTACTCCCCCTTTCTAGGGAGGTCCTTTCATACTATACCAAGATTATCTCGAAAGTGCTCAAACTTTACATGAGATAAAGGCTTGGTCAATACATCGACAACCTGTTCATATGTGCTAACATATTTGATCTTTATGGCTCCTCTCTGCACTATGTCACAGATGTAATGATATTGGATCTCTATGTGCTTCGACTTGTCATGAAATACATGATTCTCTGTCATCTTTATGCAACTCTGGTTGTCACATAGGATCGTGGTTGCTTCCATCTCTAGGTCGAATAGACCGGTTGACAACTGTTGAAGCCATATAGCTTCACAGTTGGCAAAACACACATCAATTCATTTTTCTTCCATTGTACTGAGAGAAATGTTGGATTGCTTCCTACTTTTCCATGATATCATGGCTGATCCCAAACTAAAACATCATCCTGAAGTGCTTTTCTTGTCAGAGACACTTCCAGGCCAATCTGAATCAGTGTACCCACTCAATGTGAAATCATGATCTCCATCATAACTAAGACCACAATCTAATGTACCTTTAAGGTACCTCATAACATGTTTTGTAGCAACTAGGTGAACATGTCTGGGTTCTACCAGAAACTGACTCAAAGTGTTCACGAAAAAACATATATCTGGTCTGGTGTTCGTTAGGTACATCAATGATCCAATTATTTGTCTATACAACGTGGAATCAATCAATTCTGACGAAGTGTCGACCAGTAGTTTCAACTTTGTTTCCATGGGTGTATTCATGGAATTGCACTCCAACATGTCAAATCTCTTCAAGATTCGACTGCATACTTCCCTTGGTTAAGGAAGATTCTCTCTGGGCTCTGCCATACCTCAAGACCTAAGAAATAATGCATTAGGCCAAGGTCTTTCATCTCAAATTCTGCAACGAACTTCTTATTACTCTTGGTGATGAGATTTTCTTCTCTAGTTAAGAATAAGTCATCCACATACAGTAGAAATATCACCGGCTCATCATTCATAACCTTGAAGTAGAGGTTAGAATCAATTTTAGTCTTGGTAAAGCTCATCAAGAAACTATCAATTCTACCATATCAATCTCTAGGAGCTTGCTTCAACACGTATAGATCCTTCTTCAAATGGAAGACATGAGTCTTTCTATATTCAATCTTCAAATCAATTATTTTCATTGCATTGTACCAATCTGGTACACTTGCTCAACTGCAGCTCAATCTGCACAATTATGTGCTCGCTCTATGTGCTTTCTGTAAGGCACTATTTGTTTCACTGTCTTGGAATATGTCCTCTACTCTCTCTTCAACTGTTCCTTATGGAATCTGGGAATCTGTACCTGCAGTTGCTATGAGGTTGAGAATGACTGCTTCATTCTCACTGTGGCTGATAAAATATGAGAGTAACTCCTCTTATTCTACCACGACAATAGTTTCATTTGAAACTGAGAGTGGCTCAGTAACTGATATTGAATATAGCTCTTCTTCTTTCATGGAGGTAACTCTATCTTTGATTGTAGTCATGTCTCCATGGCCCAACTAGTGTATTGCACCAACTGCAACTCAGTTTTAAGTATGGGGATTTCTCCCTCTACATCTCATACTATATATGAATCATGTTTGTTCTGGTTGTCTTCATAAATACTGGAACTATTTCTTCAATAAGTGTCTCATCATAGTCTTCTCCCTTTTGTTGGGAGAATCCTCTGGACATACATCAGGCTTTGTACATTTGCAACATGTTTGATCTATATAGATCACTATTGGAAGTCAATATTGACTTCTCTTCTCATGGAAGAATCCATGTCCTAGTCTTTCTGACTGGCTTCCTTCTTTGTCACTGAAACAAGGGAATCTTCCCATGAGATTTCATATCTCCTAGAAGTTTATGAAACTATGATATAGTCTTCTCATGACATCTATCTCCCAGTCATGGAAGTTGACTCTTCATCTGATACTTTCTGAGATCGGGATTACTCTCGATTTCTTCTGAGTCTATAAGGACTTCATCATCTCTTACAGGGTATACTTGGTGTTGAATACCAAGTCGAGTTCTACTTCCTATTCTAATGTTTGGTCATTTTTGGAGCCTTCTGCTCCTTTCAGTTAATCTTCATATGAGATATTTTGAATCTCAAGAGATAGCTTCTTCTTCATCTTCTTTGGTACATGAGTGTATATGGTCATGTACATAGTCTGCTTCATGTCTCATTTAATACATTGCCTTATGCAACCTTCACTATAGCTTCCTCAGGGTTATTACCTGTGACCTGGAACAAGGTCAACAAAACAAGCAAGAATAATATCCTTTTGCTAATAGTAGATAAAGAAATAGCACGCATGATCATCACAGTATCTCCTTTAGAGCTATCACTCGTGGCTTGTCAAAAGAAAAGATCAAAATTAAGAGATACAATATGAAATGAGGTCAACGCTCTTATAGTGTTGTGATCGAACATTCCTTCATGGAAACCTAGAACTAACACACGAGGTTTCTCCTGGGACCTGGAGCCTTGTCCTCAAGAATGAGTGCTTGATTTTCTTCTAAGTCTCCTTCACTCAAGATGACGAGTTTTTTCTTCAACCTGTCTTCTATACTGAGACAATACACTATATTGACAGAAGGTTGGGTTAGAGGATAAGCTCTATGATCTCAACTTTTAATCCATCTAATACCTTGACTCATAATTTGATCAAAGGTTAGAATGATGGTCATAGCTACAATATGCAACAAAGATCAAAATAATGTCATAACAAATAGATGCATATCAGAATAATCAAACCTAGGTTGCATCATTCCTCTGAATGTGTTGGATCTTGATATCCTTTTGGATCAATGGCAAGAGATCCCTTCTCTTGCAAATACCCTTTAAAGCTTAACCATTTAAACATGTGTGAGTACATAGCTCTGATGACATTTGTAGGTAGAGGCACCATCTGGTAGAAACGATAATGATCACCAACTCTTAATAACTTCAAGGGTGTCTACAACTAGTACTACAGCTGCAACTGCAACTGATACTGCAACTGCAATTTATATTGCAATTGGTTCTAAGAATGCAACTACAACTGCAACTTAGGGTTTTATGAGGAAACCCTAATTTTTCAAACTTCAAATTTTGAAATTTTGATCCAGGGGATAGATGCACTGAGCTGAGGCGAGTAAGTTGGTGCAGTCAGATTTATGAAAATCCAACTTTTACCCCCTCAAACTTGACCAACAGATTTCTAGATTGGTTCTTCTGGTTTTCTGGTACTTTGTGAAAACTAGGGTTTCACTTTCCATGAGATCTAGCCACTGAAAAGTTGTGCTGAGGATGCCAAAGTGATCCTTGAGGAAGGGCGCACTTTTCTAGATGATTTTGGGGCTGAAATACTTCTTCAATAAAAAGCCTTAATTTGCATGTACGACAACAATGATGTTTTTCACTTTCTCTTGTGAAAGATCCTCTCTTCATCTTAGCTCTGATACCATGCTAAGGTTTAATCTATTATTAGAGTTCTTTGTATTTCACTAGATAACAATAGCATAATATAGGATCACTGAGAAATACACAATCATAAGAGACACACCATTTATCCTGGGAAACCCTCATGGGGGAGAAAACCCAACAAAAAATTCCTTATTATAGATAGCCAATACAATGCCAAGATATAACTCAAACAAATACAGAAAGTCCTCTCCCAAGAATGCGCCTCTCTCTCTCTCTCTCTCTCTTCTCCAACTGCAACTCCAAAACTTGCTTCTCAATGAACAAGTGAGTGTGTGTCTAAGTGAGGCGCTAGCCTCCTTATTTATACAACTTTGGCACGTATGGAGGTGTCTTTTCATTGGCAGGGACAACTTCTTCTTCTGGGTGGTTCTAACCATCTTTAATATATATTCTTGGGCCCTTTAATATATTCTAGGGATGACTTCTTATTCTGCCTATTACAATTATGTTTTGACCAATCCACAAAAGTGGATTTGGTATTTTACAATAGCCGACATGATCAATCCACAAAAGGGGATTGATTTAATACACTAATCCATTCCCATCCCATTCCTGTTCTTATTTACTCTATTCTATCTTCCAATCAGTCCTTCCAACTCGTCAATCGCTTGTTCAATCGACACAAGCAATCAAAGTGATTCGTTAGGTCCAGGGCTTCGGGAGTCATAGCTAAGTCAATGCGCTAATTTCTTTCTTTTTGAATGAGTTCCCTGCCCGCTAGTAGAATACACTTTGCAATTACATTATTTCAACAACCTAGACATATATTTATACATTACAAAATGGGCCTAAACATGGGTAAACCCATGGGACGACATCCCCATGCCTGTTACATAAGCCCAAAACCCAAAAAGTCCCTAAAAAGAGGTCGAGATCCCACGATATCCACTTCGTCTTGCGCTCCACCTTCGACAGCCTGTCAAAGTCCCAAAAATAGGTCAAACATGACCAAGGATCCTCAAAACTTGGTCAAGGGCCAACATGTCCACAACACTCACTTGTGACTTATTCCAAGTCACTCTAATCTGGGTAATTCGGCCTCAAAATCCTCGAGCTGATTCAACCTGTTGCTGTGCCATGGCCTCCTGCTCAGCTAACTCTTGGATTACTACTTCGTTGACAGGTCCCTCTAAGCATTGTTCAACTGTAGTGACGAATTTATCTAGTTCTGCTCCTTAACCTTCGATCTCTGTGAATAGTTGGAAAGCCTCATCCTGTATAGGTTGAAGTCTTTGATTCTCTTCCATGAATCTGCTCTGAATGGTGTGGACCTACTGTTGAGAACTGCGCTTTTCTTGGGATCGCTTCATCTTTTCAACAACTGACAAGGGCTTCAACTATGCCTGTATTGTTTTTGCTTGTTGCTTCACCTCCTGGAGCTGTGACTCTAGTACCTTCAGTAATAGATTCTCAGTGAGTCGCTCATAAGTATGGGAACTGTGAACACTTAGTTTTTTTACATTCCATGGTAAGGGCCTTTATTCTCTCAACTGTGCTTCGAGCAATTGCTTCTCTTTGATCCCTCACATCCTACAGAGTGCCAGGCACTATTTGTATCTCTAAGTCTGCTATTCTTTGTTGTATCTACTAGATAGCTTCTGCGAGGTTCTCCACTTGATGCTCAAATCAGTCTTCTGCCTTTAGCTCTAAGCCTATCACAGAGAAAAGTTCTATGTTGATTGCTTCTTTCACTTCGAGTTACTCTTCGAGCAACTGTTCTTTTTCTTGTTGAATATGTGCTTTGTCCTCTTCAAACTTTGTTTGGAGAGAAACCTTCTCCTGCTCCGCAACTCGACATTGTTCTACGACTACTTCTTTCACTTTATTCAAGGCCTGGGTGGCTTGTTCTGTTTCTTCCTGTGCATGACAAAGGTGAGCTTCGATCGTACCAGCTAATTTGCGGAGTTGGGCTGGCTCATCTCCCAATTATGGTTCTTTCGACGACAGGGGCGCAGTGGACACTGTGCGACTAGACTGAAGGGTCTGTTGTACCCCTCAGAGTTCAACCTTGATTATGGCGTACATATCCTCTTGCTTGGCTTCTTGTTTTTTCAAGATTTCCTGCAATGCGTCATTTACAGTTGCGATGATGAAGTCAAATTCATCGACAATGAGCATAGTCTACATATTAGTCAAGGTGGCTCTGGATTTCTTCCGGGAAGAGGGTTTTGGGGGAGAAACCTTCCTCTTATTCAAGGGATCAACCTCATATCTAGGAGGTGTTACTTCGTCTTTCTTCTGTTCATATTATTTTCCATTTATCTCTTCTACTTCATCATCACCCCCTCGACTAGGTGATACTGAAGCAATCTTTTCTGATGCGCTACTTAAGTCGTGGAATTCTTCGATCTTCTTCCTTCTGTTGGTTTCAGGTGTGTCATGTTCTTTGGGAGTGACCTCCGAGCTGTCAATTTTAGGGTCAGACATCTCTGTAGGATCAACGAGAAAAAGGAGGTCTACTGACCAATCCTTATTTATCTCCTCGAGGTCCTCTTTTGTGAGCTTGTAGTACGACTGAAGCTCCTCCTTATGCTCATCTACTCTCATTTGATATAGATGAAGTGACGATATGCATGAAAATTCATTATGGGTCAGAACTGTTGTAGGGTGTTTGGCGTCATGCGAGGTTCAACTTCGATAACCCTTTTCAGTTGGAGATAATATGTGTGAAATACTGCGTTCGACTGCCACTGTTTTCCCATATCGCTCGAATACCAGAGCGTGGTGAACTTCGCAGTAAGTGGTTCAACCGGCTCAATGTTTGGGAAGGTCACACCTTTTGGCATTTCCTAAGAAGTAAAAACGATGAGGATCAGGAGCCAGCTAACGTGGAACTCGTAGCCCTGATCCCATGCTTCGCGACAGTCTAGTTCCAGTTGGTTAACTAGGTACTTTTCCCAGTTCATCTGTAGGCCTTCCACGCATTTCCCAGCGAGGTCAACGACAAACCCTATGAACTGCGTGCATCTATTATTTCTCATAAGCTTTCCTACAATTAATTGGCATGCTAGGCGCACTACGCTATGCCGCATGGAAGCTACCTTGTAGCCTCATGTCTCCTTCTCGACATCGTCATAGGTATCCTTGATCTTCTATGATAAGGCACAATTTGTAGCTTTTCTTGGGTAGAAGTCCTGCGGGTCGGGTCCTTGCATGCTCAATCTGATTGTTGGATTCTCCCTTCTCTAAATAGGTGAAATGTTATACTTAAGCCCCAAAATCTGGATTTTGGGACTTCGTTTATTTCATGATTCTACCCATTAAAGACGCCATCCCGACACGCGAAATGGCAAATTTGTTTTTAGTTCTAATCACCATTATTAAATGAATAAGAGGGGATTATCATCTTTCATTACCTCGTACTCTCGCTCTTGGGAGTTACATGTTGAACTTTTTTAAAAACTCCGACTTGCAAAGTCGCGAAGTTGTGTTAAAGTTACCCAGGTTAGTATCATGAGTAAATCACTTTAAACCTTAGTTAATTGATATCGTGATTTTGTGACTCAGCGATTGCTTCCCCAAAGGGTAGAACCTTTGTAACTCCAATCCACGAAGTCGCGATATTCATTAATTAAGCATGGATTAATTAAAGGCTTAAGTCAAATCATAGAAAATTAACTAAATCGCACCATCGCGATTTCGGGTTTTTAGGGTCCAACGGCTAGGAGAAGAATCACCTGATACAATGAACGCCGAAAAGGGGATTAGTGACTAAAGATAACTTAATTAAAATAACTAAACCATATTAATTAACGCCTTAAACAACCTTTAGCACACACATTTTATGAATGAACTCTTGAATGTTTCTCCATTTTTCCTTGTCACGAATTGTCAAGCATTTATGGCATTTATTTGAATTTCAGTGAGGTGATGGATAGCAAGATCTCATTTTACTCCTAAATATTTATATTAAAATATTTGACTGTTCTGTCGGCAAGGACTCGCACAGGCTTAAATGTTAATACAGAGGGTTTCCTTTCATTATTTCAGTTTTCATTTCTATTGTGCACAGAGCCATTTCACCAGGATAACTTCTGTTTGTGTTTTCAATCTTTCCGATAGGGGATCTAGTTGCAAGTTTCTCTATCATGGCTCCATGCAAAGTTCCCAAGGCAGCTGGCGAGAGTTCAGGTTAGGGTTCAGACGTTGTTTCTGATACCTCGCCCCGAAGTATTAATTCTGTCAAAACATGGACGTACGTTTCCAACATTTTGCAATCCGAGTCGTTAAACTATTCAGATGATTCCAGCTATAACGAGAAGGATGACTTGTCAACCAAATACAAAATTGTCTCTCAAGCAGAGATGCAAAAAATAGCGGCAAGGCCACAACTTCTTCCCTATTATGATATGGTCAGGTGGGCACTGGACCATGTGGACATCCTGACTAGGACGATTATCAGTGAACAAAGGGTGACAATTGGGACTTTCAGACCGAAGCATTTACAGGCAATGTATAAATTGTCACCCACACAAAACCTTACTCACAATGCCAAATTCCTAGAGGGTTTCAAGAAGAAGGAATGCAAGCAGTATGGAAAAAATTTATCCGATCTGATCAAAGATTGGGTTTCGTACCCCGTGAAATTTGGGGCTGATACTCATGGAATCTATTCAATCTCCTCCTTAGAGACGCAATTCAAGTATATAGCGATGATGGCTTGTAGGCTATATGGGAAGGAGGACACTACTAACTTTTTCCTCCCATGGGTACCGCTTATTCATACAGTTGTTGAGGGTTTCTTCTTCGACTGGGCCAAATTGTTGTCTGACAGTCTCACCAGTCGAATCACCGAATATCAAGCACAGAGGGAAAGTAGGAAAGCGACTTCATTCTTTATGTCTTCTTACATCATGTATGATATTTGCTTCATGAAACCTTTCCTACTAATGAACTAGAGCTACGATCCATCTATTACAGATCCTATTCATGTCTACCACTCAAAACTTTGGGAGGATAAAGCCAAAGAATTCATCTACAAAATCTTCAACTGGGTAATGGTACCAATGCATGTCTCCATTTTTGGCCATCTGCCTCCCAGGATTTCAGATAACATCATGGCCAACCTGAGTAGCATGGAATATTGGTATATAGAAGAAGAATTTTCATACATCAGGGTCTTTAGCACCTCTGTTTCCCCATATGCTCTGCCTCTATTCTTGTCAGATAAACTATTGTGTCGCGAGATCGCCAGACAAACTATGCTCGGCGGGATAAGTAAAGATCTCAAAGGAGTATCGAAAAAGTTATGGCCTCCCTTTCCCATTCACATTGGTGCATATTCATTATTAGGCTTCAACCATGCCAGAGCTAAGGCTATGGCCTTAGAAGAAATGAAATTGGTGGACATTGAGTTTAAGAAACATGACCCAAATAAGGTTGTGAGAAACCACCTGGCGAGTTGTGGCCTGAAGAAGTACGAACACGAGGAGTCACCTCATGATGAAATCTTTTGGGGTGCGAGGTCCTACTCTGAAGTCCTAAGTCAGATTCAAGCGCTCCCGCTTGGAGATATGGCTGATTTCCTTAGATTCTAGGATCACCGACGGAGTTGTCTCCCCCAGGTTTTACAAGGAGAAACCCCAAAGCTTCCAGTTACATAGCAAACGGAAGCCAAAGGCTCAAAGGATTTGAGTCCTGACAAGGAGGATAACCAAGAGAAAACAGGGGAGGTTGGGACCTCAGAACGAGGAGCTGAAATCCCCTATCAATAGGAAGGAAACCCAGAAAAGGGTACGCTGGACAAGAAGGTCCAAATTCAAGCAGAGATACCCTCACAAGGGTTGGGTTACCCACTATTGCTCATATCAAGCAAGCCATCCAAGGATGCTATCCCGACACAATCATTCAAGGAAATCGAAAGTCCCATTGCTTCTATAACACCCTTACAGTTCACAAAGGGGAACATAGATGCAGGATGGATTTTTAGTGAAGAGCTAACGCCCATTTCTATAGAAGAGTTACCTCGTAATGAATTTTTCTTTGATAAGAAAAGGAAGGCCGTAGTGAATCAAGAATCGTATCAAAAATCGGGCACAGTGGCTAAAAGGTTTAAAATCTTGACAGAAGGAAAGGCTGTAGAAGAGGAAGAATTCACCGGCGAGATAGCGGGAACATTGGGGGCTTATGCTACAACCAACCAGTACTCGGTTGGAACTTTGAAGGACCAGTTGAAACGAAAGAAACTCTTTATCGGTAAGTTGGAAGCTAAGGTGGCTATGGTGGAAGAAAATGCTATGGATGAGGTGAGAAAAAGCCTCGAGAAATCCAGAATAGCCGATCTGTAGGAGATCGAGAAACTTAGATCTGACCTTGAGCAGGTGTGCCAATCGGTGCAAATAAGCCAAACGCAGGTAAGCTAGTAGGAGAAACAAATAATACAATTACAATTGAAATTGGATGTTGCCAAAAAATAGATCTTAGATATAAATATATTCCAATCCTGAGCCACCGAAATTCGATAAAAGGTATTAGCATCTCAACAGGACTTGATTGATAAAGTGGGAGCCATTCAAAATCACTTTCAGATGATATATCAAGTGCTAGAAGATATCTCCTTGAGAGAAAGAGAAGCTGGGGCAACTCGGGTTGCTTTCCAGGATGTTGTTATATCCACAACAAAAGTAGAGACGGTCAGTAGCTCCAAATTATCCATCACAAAACAAACCAGAGGGAATATCTTACTAAAGGCCTAGGAGAAGAATATATCAGAGAGCAAGGGGAGAGCTAAGGAGGTGAGGAATTCTTGCGAAGAAAAATTCACCTTGATAAATAAGAGTTTATTAGACCTTGATAAGGAAGGCAGTGCTCGGATGCTGGGAAAAATCAATATAGCTAAACACCTGCTAGATATCAAAGAAAATGTGGAAAAGGAGCAAGCTGAAATATCCCAAATAAGCCAGGTTGATATGGTCCAAGTGGACAAATGGCTAGTACAACCAAGTTTACAATTATGGTCTATCGTCATGAAATACCGACAAGTGGGAAAAAGATTGCCTCAGTTGGCGAAGAGTTGTTACACCTTTGAGGCCAACAACCAAGCAAAGCCTTCCAGGTTGATAGCCCATTTGGTTGAAAGGTTCGTCAATTGCATTAAGCAGGTGAAAGGGCAGGCTTCTGGTGTTAAATAACGACATATGTCACTCTGTTCTATTTATGGAGCCAGAGGAGTAGAGAAAGGAAGGCACTATGCCCTTATGAAGGAAGACAAAAGATGAGAAAACGAAATGTTTCAATCCTTCATTTGTAACTGACAAGTTTCTAGAACGTTTAGAATTCAAAATGTTTACAAGTTTGTTTAAATAAACATTTTGGAAAGGCACCAAGGGGATTTTTTCTTTTAGAGATTGTAATAGAGAAAATTCTCCTTTGCCAGGATTAATACAAAGCGTATTGAAGACTCCATATTCTGTCAACATTGAGTTATGTATTTTCCTCTGTTATTTCATACTTCATGTCATTTTTATATACATCTTTGATAAATGTTTTAACTGCAATTTAGTACAACTTCTACTGTGGCAATCAGGTTTCAATTATCTAGTTATTTACATCTTTTCCTCTGTATCGGCTATTAGCAGGTACAAGACCTGTGGATTACTTAGATCTCTACATTTTATGCTTTATCAAGGTGTCTCTTTTCTTTTCTTCTTCTGTTATAGCGTGGGATTCCTCTGGAATTGATGCCCCACATGGTTGACAACTCTATGTTTTATTTTCTTTCACACTCGGTTTCAGATTTTAACTTAGTTACGGAAAACGACCTTCGATTTTGTTAAACTTTAATTGTTTTCGCTGAATTTTCCTTATATAATAAAAAATTGAAATAACACTTTAAAACATCAACCCCTTTAAAATCCCTATTACTCCATGACTGTACCCATTGTAAGACAACCCAACATTGAACCTGGCTTATCAGATCAAACCAACATCACTTTGAATATTTTCGATACTACACTTAATACTGCCATCACCCGAGCCGAGCTCAAACGTTCACGGGCATCCATCAAACGGGATATCAACATTCAAGAATATTTGGAAGTGAGAAAAAGACAACTCATAAATCAACCATAACTTTCCTCCCTGAAATTGTTCTTTCCCTTCTTATCACTCACCCACTTTGGATGCCTAGACTCTATACATTATATCCTTGAGTACAAAATCTGGAACAACATCTTTTTATCATCGTTGCTAGGGATGAAGAATCGTAGTCACGTTCCCCTGAGAGAACAACATTTCCAAGTTTCATTTTTTGATAGTGAACAAAGAGAGAACACTTTGTTAAGGATACAATTTTATCATTCACTTGGCGACTCCACTTTTAAGTAAGCTGGCATCCTTTCGAAGGAACACCAGACAAAACCCAGATGCTAAACAGACCGTGCCAGTTTCCGACCCTGAAAAAATACTAAAACCAAGGGGTCTTTTCAAACAAAACATTGTTGTTTACCAACCCAAGTCTACTCAGTCTAAATATAAGACCTTTCTTGAACCTTCATCCTCATGAGAACCTTCTCTCGAAAAAACATCAGACAGTATTGTCGAAGCTGAGACC
>ML827588.1:0-45423 GCA_009831015.1 Picea engelmannii | reverse complement strand
AGTTGTTGAAAATTTGTGTTAAGTGAAGGTTTTTGTTTCCAACTTTCTGTTCATTTTTACTTTCGTCTTTCAAACATCACTAGTTTCACTTTCATACCCTTTGAAATAAGACAAGCCATAAAATTAACGCTAAATCTAAAATTCATTAGACTTTTATGTTTGTAGGGTTAACCAACTAGTTTAGGATTAGGGCCTTGGATTAGGTTGGAGAGGAAACTCTTCAAGGCCATTAAAATCAAACATTGGAGTCTGAGTTAGGGAGTGTCCAAGTCCAGTATCGTGAAAGTTATCCGGGACCCCCCTCTAGCACAAGGGATAAATACGAGGTCGTGTGCGGAAAGGTAGCGGAGATAACCCCTCTAAAGCTGGACCAATCGTAGTGGAGAACACATATAGAGGGTTTGTCTAGGGATTTCGTCGATTTCATTTGCCAAGGAGCTTCGTGGATCTCAAATCCATTCGAGGTCCTTAGTTGTCTTCCAGACCACTTGCTCTCGAAACCCTTGACAGGTTTCGGGCTCGATACCCTTCTCATTGTGGTCTACCCGACTTTCGACTGTACCCGCCTAGTGACTGTTCGCGCGCTGGCAACCTAGTTGCCTATCTTTTTTAGGGACATACACAGGTGATTGCGGGGGTATACCACGGTACCTAAAACAAACATCGGGCCATGCTTTGTAGAGTAAACCCAGAGGGTGCTTCCGTGTTTGAGTTTCACTTGCACTGGTAAGTTTCTCTAGTGTTGGTTGTTGTAACTATTCTTCCAATTAATTTAGTGTTTGCCTGTCTTATCTTATAGGGACTTTTTTAGTGTGTGTTGTTTTTGAACGAATAGAACGCCCTAGAGTGTCTTTGGTCTTCTCACACAGTGGAGGATCACGAGCTCCGCCAGTCACGAAGGCTTCTTGGCCTGCCGCCGGTTACACTGGAGCCACCCCCGCCACCACTAAGGCGAAAGCTAGACCAACAAGGGTCTTTTGAAGTGACCAGGTCACAAGAAATTGTGCCCGACCAACATCCAAAGGAATCGACCGTTTTAGACCTTGGAGCGAAAGCTTTTGGTCTAGTTGAAACCTCCACCACTGATCTTTCGACACCCACCATTGTATCAATTCATCCTTATGAGTTCCAGACAGTGTCGCACGCAGCAATGGAAACAAATGTTGTTACTCCTTCTAGGAATTCTTCCATTCCCACTACGGTTGTCACCAAAGGAGAGTTTCCACCTCCTAACCCACCGTCACCGGTCCGAGCCACCATGGTCTCGACCGCCTCTACATCGCACAGTGGTCCGATCCTGTCTTTGGCGGCGGCCACAACCCCTTTCACATCAAGTGCGACATGCCCTCTGTTCTCATACGGGATGCCTAGTTCAGGTACAAGTCATGTACTTTCCTACTCCACTTCACAGACTTCAGGTTTGGGGGCAGTGAGCTCTAACGCTCCTCTGCAAGGACACATGGGGGGCACTCCTTCTCCTTTTAATGCTTTCCCTTACGAGGGAGGTCATATACCTCCCTCGTCCCCTTCACTCGGTGGCACGCATCAACAATTCGTCGGGCCACCTGCACACCATAGTTTAATTGGAGTAGGGAGTGAAGGACCTCCTTCGCATAATATGCCAGTAGGTTCGACACCGTTTTATTTGTTCTGTGCTTTTGGTAACAACGCCTTTTCATTAGCTACTTTCCCAATTGGGGACAACCCTGGTTTTGGACAACCTATTCCTATGCAGGGTATTATTCCTGCACATGGGGCACACCCAGGAACTTCTTCCGCATCAGGGCCTTGGAATTATTGACAGGGATCAGTTCCCTCGTCAGGAATGTCGATCTGGGGTAATTCTTTTCACAATCAATGGAACCTCGGACAAAGCACTATACCTATCCCCACGAGACCGACATGGGGCAATCCTTCCCAAAGTCCTTCAAATGTAATGCATGCCCAACCATCTAGTCATATTTTGGAAATCAATAAATGATGTCTCCTCACATGCAAAATCCATACGCTGGCCATGGCCATGGTTTTTACCAGAACCCAGGCCAGCAGCCGAAATTTTCCTGGCAACCTAGTGCCAGCCAAACTCCAGACCCCTTTTTCCCAGGTTATCACCAACAACCCAAACTACCCTTCTTGGAAATCTTGCATTTTCCAGACTTGACAAGGTTGTTGAATGACCCTATCTGTCACGATCCGTGTTGGCCTCCTATGCCAATGAAGTTGCCTTTGGACATCCCAAAGTTCGAGGCCAAGCCTAACGAAGATCCAAGAGATCATGTGACTACCTTCCATCTTTAGTGCTCATCTAACTTGTTGAAATACGACTCCATACATTTGCGATTTTTTCAACGTACTCTCATTGGGAGTGCAGCGAAATGGTACATTGAGCTCAATCATTCAGGATACTCTTCCTTCGGTGAACTGGCGATGGATTTCCTAAACCATTTCCAGTTACCTATGAGCGACGACGCTGGCACTGAATTGCTGGCCAATTTCTCACAAACAAAAGCGGACCATATCTCTGATCACATCCGAGAATGGAGACGTTGAAAGAGTTTAATTAAGGTACCAGTCCCACCAACATTCTTGCTCGAGTGGTTCCTTAAGTCTTTGGTCCCATAGTTGTCCAAAGACGTCGCGACATCGGGAGTATTTTCCGAAGAAGACGCCATCATGAGAGCTCAACAACTTGAGCTAATATATTCTCAGTCTGGTTTATTATACAAGATCTTGCCAGATGCGCCACGCCTAATACTTGATAACACCAGACAAAGAGTTGGACCACATGCCGATGGTATTGTTGGTTCAGCACAAACAAAGCCCCTTGAGAAATTGACGAAGCAGTTGTAGCAGTTGTCTATACAACACACAGCGGCCAACCAAACTACTGCTTTGGCTGCTCCCCCTACCAAAACGTCGGATGTACACATAGTGCAATCGACTAATCCAAAGACCACCCAACAGATTGAAGGAAAGAAAAAACAATGAAAGAAGGGTAAAGGGGATAAAAAACCTACCGATAATACTGGCGGGGACAACACTGAGAAACGAAAGGTGAGGTATCCATGCAACTTATGCATGGAAGACCACCCGACCCATTTATGTCCTCAGTTTGCAGAAGCCCAAAATTTTGTGACGCAGAAACAACCTGATGTGTTAACCAATTCATTTCAACATGGGCAAAATCTAACCCAAGCCTTTGCAAGCATGGAAGGGGGCAGCGAAGGACCCTCTCCGTCTTCGAACAACCCCGCATCCGCAAATGTATATATAGTGAAGGGTGATGCTTTTATATCGACTAGAGCACATGACTATAGTAAACCAAACACTTCTTAGAAGGGAAAAGAAGCCGAGCTCCCATCTCTTCCTCTACAGATTGAGAAGACGTTGGGTGAAACAATGACACACATCCCTAAAGGCGCATTCAAAAAAGCTTCTCACAACCCAAACGCAAGGGCTTCCCAGAACTATTCTGTGGTGGAAGATTTATCACAAACCCCTTGTGTGATGTCCGCTTTGGAGGTCCTCCAAAGTTGTCCTTCCTAGAGGAAATCCTTGTTAACTGCTTTAGGATCTACCGAGACTTGTAATCCGGGTACAATCATGTTGGATACAACCGACTTAAAACCTCATCTGCCTTACCATGTAGCGTTTCAAATAGTAGTGGCTTATCCCACAGAAAATTTTACTCGGAATATATTCTGCACGGTGGTTGATGAGGGCGCCTTGACATGCGTTATGTCGTTGGCATGTTGGAAGGCCATTGGCCAGCCCGTTTTGTCTCCGTCACCTACTCTCCTCACTGCTTTTGACGATCATTTGTTCCGACCACATGGTATCATTCCCTCTTTCCCCATGCAGTTAGGACGGAAGACCGTGTGTGTCGAGGTAGAAGTAGTCGACGTGCCCCTCGACTATAACCTCTTGTTAGGGAGGAGTTGGACTTATGCCATGCAAGCTGTGGTTGCTACAGTTTTTCGGGTCTTGTTGTTTCCACACAAGGGCCGGATTGTGACCATCGATCAATTGTCTTTCTCTCGACCTGACCCTTCATTGGGGGTGTTCGTGGTCCCGATGATTGATAATCCTCAACTAGGCGTAGTCAACGTAGGGGTTGGTTTGTGCCCATCTTTGATGGGTACCTTCGATTACCCGCCCCTTCAAGGCGATGTCAAGTTCATATTCGACCACCATAAGGTTGAAATTTTCCAAGTTTCGTCATTTCGCACAACTTACTTCACTGATCCATGGATACTTCCTTCCCCATCGACCACGATGGAGGAGACAGGGCATTCGGGCATGTCCATGCCCTTGTCCGCAGATGAAGTAGCGTACTCTTTAGTCCAACAAGATTCAACTAACCCAGATCCAACTCTTGCACAAGAGTTAGATAAGCTTCTAGAGCCTATTTGGGCTCAGGGTTCTATCGCTGACACCGATTCATTAGACTTAGTCGTGCCCTCTGACAAAGCTGTAATTGAAGCAATGACTAGTCCGGACAAACCTTGGATGATCTTCATCACAGATCATACTTCCTCCCAATGTTAAGAAGAATCAAAGCAGGGGAATTCACTTTGACTATCACTAGAGATAGGTCTTGTCCTATCAATCCTTTGGCTACTCGTGTTGTTTATGCCGAGGGTAATATGGAAAGTATCGCTGAAACGGTACCTATAAATCTCTCAAGAACCCCTGGTGTCGTAGACAATGTTTTCGTTGGAGCATATTGCTGCCCCGAGGAGATACCCAACATCGACCCACAAAGTATCGATCATGAGCTAACTTTGTTGATTTTCAAGCTCGCTTTGAGATATGAAAGCAACATTCGACGAGACTGCATTTATGCTTTTTGATCTCGTCTGGATTAACTGAGAAAAGTAACCTCTATGGGTCTTCTTTTAAGCCCTTTTCAGACCCTCTAAACATGAAAAGATTGTCGAGCGATCTTGTGGCCTTTCACGCTCGTTAAACTGAAATTTGAGGTCACGTCTGTCCGGCGGTAGTTTACCCCTTTTTCGGTCCGGACGGTCAACTGTACGAACAAAGGTATACTCTATGGAACTTCAGTTCTCTAGAAGAGTACTCTTAGGTATCATTTTAATCCTTTTTCGGGCTTGAGGGACTAAATTTACGAAAAAGGAACCCCCATGGAGTCCATAGTTAAGCTCTTTTCAGACTCCCTAAAATTGAAAAGATCGTCGAGTGACCTTATTCTTTCACACTCGTTAAACTGGTCCAGAAGAACATTCCTGACGGAGTCCATAGTTAATCTTTTTTCAGACTCCTTAAAAATGAAAAAATGGTCGAGTGAGCTTGTCCTTATCACACTCGTTAAAATGGTTTTGAATAGATGTCTTGTCGGTGCTAGTTTACCCCTTTTTCGAACCGACTAGACTATCTTCGAAAAAGGTACCCCAGTGGAGTCTCATTTTATGTTTTTTTAGACTCTCTAAATATGAAAAACCACCGCGCTTACCTTCTCTGGGCTCGTTAAACTTACATCGAAGGACGTTACCATTGTGTGTTTTTTTAACCGTGTTTGCATACCTTATACGCCAGCTTTGTAGCACTTTGCTTCTGCGTCTTAACACCCTTGGCGCCCAGAGGATTTTTCCTGAGTATCATTATTCTGAACATCAGTCTTGTCCTTGCGCCTTGAACTTGTATGTTTGTAACACTCGTTCCTCCATTGTAACGTAACATTCCTTTATTCTTTTTTCCAAAATTATTGAAAAAGACAAAAAAATCAAATATACCCCAAAAAGAGGAAGGGAAAAGTATTTTCTTTATTGGCAGCATAATGAGTTTCCCTTGGATAACGCACATCTGTCTATTTATTCGTCAAACTATGGGATGTAATACGACCTTAGGAAAATGTTCTTTCTACATAGAGTTGTGTCCTCCTCCGTTTGGTTATTCTTCCAAACATACGGAGAGTTTGCGTTGCCTCCTGCTTCGTAAACTTATGATTAATGCAATGCTGCCTAAGTCTCATCATTTGTCGTGTTGTTGTCCAAGGGAAGTTTCTACCAAGCCTGAGTCGACCTCTCTGCAATTTGTCTCTTGCCCTCATACCTAGCTATCCTGAACGTCCAATCAAGTCTTTGTTTGAAATCAATGCAGCCTTCAGTCTGATCATCAAGATTCTCAAGTCCATGACCGACGAGCCGTCGAAGACCTCTGGGTAGTAAAGTCGTACATTCATATTACACTCCTACCTTGAGTTTTGAAGATTTTGAAGTTGTTGCTCGAGCTTTGAAGACCTCATCTCCAGCCATCAGGCCGTATCAACTTCTAGAATATGAATACTCTATATGTATATCTTTTTGATTCCGAGATGTAGCTCTGTTGTGTATTGTTCGTGACTACACTTTATATAGTTATTTGACATGGATCTACAATGTATTTGATTGGTAGCCATGATTCTATTTTATCCCGAGCATGGGTATGCCCGCCTCGGTGAGACATTTGTTATTTTGCAGACGACGCCTCTCGGTTCTTGGTCCCTGGGCTCACTTGCTCGGCACATCAGTAAAGATTGGTAATGTATTTCAGCCATCAGATGCTCTTCTGACCTCACACATTAGGGGACATCTGTTATAACCTTAATTTGCACCATACATGCTTACCTGGCATCAGTGCATCTCAGATCCCTTTTTTGCCCAATCACTGCTGAACAACTCTTTAAAAAACCTCTTTTATAAGGGCCCACGCGCCCAACTCCATTATTGCATGCGTGTACACGCTAGCTGACCTAAAACAACCCACGTTTACCTACAAAAGAACGAAAAAAGGAAAGTTGTCGATGGAACACACAACTTTGGGTGAGTTAACTGAATCTTCCGGCCATGCATGGCCGAGGGTTCGTCCAAATACCTAGCTTCTTCTAGCCTATAAAAGAAGGGTTAGGGGTTCTATTTGGGAGAGGAGAATAAGAGTAAAGAAACTCTACCCAATTGCATATTCCCATTGTCCCAACCCTTTAGCCATCGTTGTGCAAAGAGAGATACAAAGCAAAGAAGTTGGAGGACATTTGAAGAGGATCCCAGGATCAGGTTCGCGGAGCAGTGGCTGGTCTCGACATTGTAAGTTGATTCATTAAAGTCAATAATAAAGAAATGTTTTTTCTGTCCCACTATATGAGTTCTTCATAGTTTAGTGAATATATGTTTGAATCTCTAACCCATTAATCTGTAGAACAAATGCATGTAGAGTTTGTTGATTGTTTTGTACACAGTTCAATCTTGGGAGGATAGCTGCTAGCAATCAATCAAGCGTGAAGAAGGATCGACATCGAACATCCGAAACAAGGTATGTTCGTTTAACCATGTATTTGCTTAAAAGAAATGGGGATTAGGTCTGGGACGTAGAAAGTAGGATTCTTTTGGTCTTATCTACATGCATAATATAACCCTAATTGCTAGTCCATAGGGGGATTTCCCACCACAACACCCTGAAAAATACAAACTTGCCTTTGCTCAAGGCTTTGGTGAGTATGTATGCAACTTGTTCATCTGTAGATATGTATTGTAGCTCCATTGCTCCTCTCCGAACATAGTTATAGATGAAGTGATAACTAATCTCAATATGCTTAGACCTATCATGAAATACTGGATTCTCCGAGAGTTTAATGCATCTTTGATTATCACAATATATCAAGGTAGGCCTCAACTGCACACCAAACAATCCCACCAACAACTTGCGAAGCCAAAGGGCCTCACAACTGGCATGATTAGCAGCCATATACTAAGCCTATGTAGAACTCAATGCCATTGACATTTTCTTCCGACTGAACCAAGACACAACTGTCAAGCCTAATTAGAAACAACACCCTGAAGTACTCTTCCGGTCATTGACACATCTTGCCCAATCTGAATCTATATAGCCCACCAGACGAACTCCATCTCCTTTTTGATAATCCAAACCATAATCTAATGTACCACAAATATACCTGAGCACATGCTTTGTTGCCACCCAGTGCACTCTCCTAGGCTCCACCATGAATTGACTAAGAGTGTTGAAAACAAAACAAATATCTGGCTTGGTATTGACCAAATACATCAAAGAACCGACAACTAACGATATAAAGTGGAATCCACCATTTGTGACTCAGAAGCATGAAGCTTCTTCAAGTTGGTAATCATGGGAGTGGTGATGGGCGTATAATCCTCCATCTGAAATCTCCTCAGAATATCACACACATACTTCCCCTGTCCTAGGAAGATGTGTTCGGGCTCGTGTCAAACCCCCAATCCCAAAAAATAGTGCATCAGTCCAATATCATTCATCTTAAACTTTGAAGAAAGGTTGTCCTTGCAACTAGTGATGAGTCTCTATGCTCTTGTAATGAAAAAATCATCCACATATAGCAAGATAATGAGAGGATCCTCTCCAACCACAATGTAGTATAGGTTGGGATCCGTCTCACTCTTCTCAAAGCCCAACTACTGCAAATAGGCATCAATCCTCGAATACCAAGCTCTCGGAGCTTCTTTCAGCCCATACAATGCCTTCTTCAGTATACACACATGAGAATCTCTCCCATGCACCTCAAAACCCAATGGTTGTTGAATATACACCTCCTCATGTATAAGACTATTCAGAAATGCGGTCTTCACATCCATCTGGTGGATATTCCAACCCATCTCTATTGCAATGGAAATCACTGACCTGATTGAGGTATATCTAGCAACCGACGTAAAGGTCTCATCATAATCAACTCCCTCAACCTGTGAGAAACCCCGAGCCACAAAGCGAGCTTTGTACTTATCAATGCTGCCATATGCAACATGCTTGAGTTTATAGAGCCACCTGGAAGTCGCCACTAAATTCCCCTCAGGTCTAGGAACAACTTCCCAAACATCATTTTTCATGATGGAATTGTACTTTTCCATCATGACATCTCTTCAAAGCTGTCTACTAGTAGCCTCCTCAAAAGTGGAAGGCTCAGACTCCCAAATACTGCTCACCATCGCGATGTAGTTGCAAAACCTCTCTGGAGGTTTACTCTCCCTCATATCTTTCCTGGGATTCCCCACTGAACCCTGTGCCTCCCTCAAAGTATCCTGAAGCCACTTGGGATTCCTCCTCTCTGAAGTAGTGTCCCATTAAGGGGACTCTCCTTGCTCAACCCCATCTCCTGAAGACTGTGATCCTGAAGTAGACTATGGAGTACCCAATGATGAAACCTATGGACCAGTAACATGCGATCCTGACATCTGTGGCCCTGTCACTCGTGGACCAGTCGTCGCCGAAATGGTGGCCCCAAACTCTGTGTCACTGAAGTCTACTGCGAACTCACCTAAATCTGAGGTGATGACTTCTCACCCCTCTCTGTCCCTCATGACTTCCTAAAGGCTCCATCCTCCTCAAATCTCACATCTCTCCACAAAACTGTCTTCCTCAAGGAATGTATATACAGAAAGCCTTTGAAATCTCTCTATACCCAACAAAGATCCCTCTCTCTATCATGGGTTCTAGCTTTGTCCTCTTTTGAGAAGGGACATGTGAATATGTGATGCACCCAAAAATCTGAAAGTGCCCCACCTCAAGCTTCTTCCCAGAAAAAGCCTCCTCAGGAGTCATGCTCCCCACTACTCTGTGTGGACTCTTGTTCTGCAGATAAACTCCAGTGTAGCATGCCTCAACCCAAAGAAATAGTGGCAGCCCCTGATCATGTAGCATGGCTCTCGCAACCCCAAATATGGTCATGTTCTTCCTCTTAGCAACCCCATTCCGTTGTGGGTTATAAGGAACAATCAACTCTCTTCTGATGCCCTCTCCTACACAAAAGTTGATAAACTCCTTGGAGGTATACTCACCACCATTGTCTGTCCTCAGAACTCTGATTTTCTTCCGTGAGAAGTCATCAATGAATATAACATAGTATAAACAACCAGTCAACGATGCCAAAGACATCGGACCACATACATCTGAATGAATAAGATCAAGGATACTTGCTGCTATACTGTCACTGCTAGGAAAAGCAGTCTTGGTGTACTTTCCCAAAGCACACCCCTTGCATAACTCTTGGTGATGTGTATGGAAATCTGGAACTCCAGTCACAATCTCCCTCAGTACCCTCAAAGCCTCATGGTGCAAATGTGCCATCCTCCTGTGTGATATCTCACATCGATCACTGTCGTTGGTAGAATGAAACAATGCTCTTGTTGGTTGGAACATAAGCTTGTACAACTTCTCATGTCTAGTCCCAATCACTTTGGCCGAAGTGATACTATACCCCTTGGAGAAAAGGAGCACCTGCCCATCACGAAACAACACCTCATGGCCCCTCTCCTCAATAGCAGAAATTGAAACTAAGTTATTCTTCAAGCCCAGAACATATAGGACCTCTCTCAACAACATGGGAGGAAAATACTCCCTCTGAAATGATACAATCCCACAACCAACGACATTGACCACTCGGTCATCTCCAAGCACCACCTCAACATCACCAATCTGAGTAAGATCTGTCAAGTGCTCACTAACCCTTGTCATTTGGCGGGAGGCACCACTGTCAATATACCACATATCGGAATGACTGGTCCTCATGGAAAGGCACACGACTAAGGAAAAATCCTTATTAAACTTGGTGGAGAACTCCTCCATTGCTGTTGAAGCTACTGTTTGTTTCTTCTTCTTGTTCGGACACTGACTTGCATAGTTCCCAAACTTGTGGGATGAAAAGCATTTGAATTTTCTCATGTCCTTCCCTTCACTCTTCGGTTTATTTCCTCCCTTAGGACCCTTTTTGAATTTCTTATTGTTGTTGGCAGCAAGAGCCACATTCTTCTCATCATGACCTATAGATGAACTATCATGTACATAACCTCTCCGGGTCTTCTCCTGAACAAAGTGATCCCAAAGACGTTCCCAATTGGGAACCTTCTCCCTATCCACAATTCCCTCAACAAAACAACCCATTGTTTAGAAACTCCATTCAATGTTGTCCTCACAAGCTTGTTGTCAACTATGGCCATCCTCATAGCTCCAAGCTCATCTCTCACCTTTGTCAACCTGGTAAGATATGTGACCACATTTTCAACCTTGGTCGTTTTAATGCTCTTCAGTTTTTCCCTCAAAACCATCTTCCTGTTTTCATTTGTACTCTGGTAAAACTTCGTCCAAGACTCCCACATCTAATAGGCATTTGTCTTCCCCGTCAAGTGAGGAATCAAATGGTCCTTGATGGCATCAAGAATAATCCTCTTAGCCTTGATACTCTTCTTAGAGTATGTTGCAACCAGAGTAGCATCAGTAGGTACAACCACAAGATGTTTTGTGGAATTCTCAACAATGTCCCACAACTCATTTTCTTGAAACAACAAGATCATCCTCTCTTTCCAAGCACAAAAGTTTGTTGCCCCATCAAGTCTTTCCTCAGCCTTCAAACCTGTAGCCATTGACCCCATTCTGTTGAAAATGAAAAATTCAAAGTTTTGTCTGGTGAAGTGACTGCTATCCCAATTTTCTGACTAGCTAAAATATCTCTGCTTCTCTTTAACTTAGCTCTGATACCATGTAAAATTTTAGACCCCACCCAGTTTCAAGTCTCACTGATTTTTCAGCTAATGTTTAATGCCCAAACCCAGTTTTATGACAGCCAATTAAACTCAACACAAATTAAAATTTCAGAACTGAAACATGAGGATTCTGAACATCGTTTAACGCATAAATAAAAATATATGAGCAACACATATAACTCTAAAAATTAACACGATGATTTTTGGTCTAATAGTGACCCTCGAAAAACCCACAAGGGGAAAACCAGTGAGAGAGGGAGTTTTATTATTTCTGAGCTTTAGAGAAATTCTTTTACAACATATTGATCTTCAGAAAAATACACAAACTTATCTCAACCTTTTTCATCTGCAAAGACTCCTTCTGAACAGTCTGAAAGAAGCTCCTCGATTTCTGTCGCATAAATCCGTACATTGTATGATTGTCCCAACAATAAATGTTGTACTGACTGTCTCGAAATTTGTGCCAAAATTTATTCTAAGACTGTACGAAATACACAGCAGGAAAATACCCCAAAACACATGCTAACTTCCTCGAAAAACGTGCCATAAAATCTGGACTGTATGGCCCTCGAAAACTATGTAAGTTCGTACGAACTGTACGGATTTACCTTTACAGAAATTTGTGCCCAACAAGTTCCTCAATTTCTGTGCCAATAAATGTAATGTGGCCGCCTTGGAATACATGCCAACCCTCTCAGAAATTGATGTTGTTGTCCTCCCCGATTTCTGTGCACATTAATGGTTGTATGACCTCCAAAAATCCATACTGTACGGACTGTATTAAATGTTGTCTGTTGTCTTGAAGTACATGCTATCTCTCAGCCTTGAAATGCATGCCCTAGCTCTGCCAATGTCTTCTCTCTTCGTCAAGCTCGACCTCCTCCTCTTGCTCTCTCAAAAATTGATTCAACTACCCAAGAATCAATGCGCCCTCCCACCCTAGTCGACCTCATGAGGGAATCTCATGAGTCATCTCATCTAATAGTTGAGATTAGACGAGATCAACGGTGGAGATAAAATCACTTTATTCACCCACTTTCCCTAAGTCTCAAGAAGTCACCTTTTAATTTTTCTCTCACAAATTAAATGACTAGGGTCCACATTAGGCACTTTCTCACCCCATAGGCTGCTAGGTGATGAGAAACACTTGCCTAGGTACGTTTTAATTATTTTTAACACTCCCTCTTACCGAGGAAAGTGTTACTCACCACTCCAAGCTTGTCCCTGAAAAATACAAACTTGTCTTTGCTCAAGGCTTTGGTGATTATGTCTGCAACCTGCTGATCTATACATATGTATTGTAGCTCCACTTCTCCTCTTTGAACATATTCATGGATGAAGTGATAACGAATTTCAATATGCTTAGACTTGTCATGAAATACTGGATTCTCTGAGAGTTTAATGCAACTCTAATTATCACAGTAAATCAAGGTAGGCCTCATCTTCACACCAAACAATGCCACCAACAACTTGCGAAGCCAAAGGACCTCACAACTGGCCTGACTAGTAGCCATATACTCAACCTCTGCAGAACTCAATGTGACTGACTTTTTCTTCTGACTGAACCAAGACACAACTGTTGAGGCCAATCTGAAACAACACCCTGAAGTAGTCTTCCAGTCACTTACACATCTTGCCCAATCTGAATCTGTATAACCCACTAGACGAACTCCATCTCCTCTTTGATAGTCCATACCATAATCTACTGTACCACAAAGATACTTGAGCACATGTTTTGCTGCCACTCAGTGCACTCTCCTAGGCTCGACCATGAATTGATTGAGATTGTTTACAACAAAACAAATATCTGGCCTGGTATTGACAAAATACATCAAAGATCCGATCAACTAACGATATAAAGTGGAATCCAACAACTGTGACTCATAACCATGAAGCTTCTTCCAGTTGGTAATCATGGGAGTGGTGATGGGCCTACAACCCTCCATATGAAATCTCCTTAGAATATCACACACATACGTCCCTTGTCCTAGGAAGATGTGTCCAGGCTCTTGCCAAACCTCCAATCCAAAAAAATAGTGCATCAGTCCAATATCAGTCATCTAAAACTCTGAAGCAAGGCTCTCCTTACAGCTAGTGATGAGTCTCTCTGCTCCTGTAATGAAAATATCATCCACATATAGCAAGAGAATGAGAGGATCCTCTCCAACCACAATGTAGTATAGGTTTGGATCCGCCTCACTCTTCTCAAAGCCCAACTGCTGCAAATAGGAATCAATCTTTGAATACCAAGCTCTGGGAGCTTTTTTCATCCCATACAATGTCTTCTTCAATCTACACACATGAGAAACTCTCCCATGCACCTCAAATCCCAATGGCTTCTCAATATGCACCTCCTCCTGTATAAGACCATTCAGAAATGCGGTCTTCACATCCATCTAGTGGATCTTCCAACCCATCTCTGCTGCAATGGAAATCGCCGACCTGATCAAGGTATATCTAGCAGCCGACACAAAGTTCCCGTCATAATCAACTCCCTCAACCTGTGAGAAACCCTGAGCCACAAAGCGAGATTTGTACTTCTCAATGCTGCCATTTGCAACATGCTTGGGTTTATAGATCCACTTGGAAGTCACCACTGACTTCCCCTCAGGTCTAGGAACAACTTCCCAAACATCATTATTCATGATGAAATTGTACTCTTCCATCATGGCATCTCTCCAAACATGTCTACTAGTAGCCTACTCAAAAGTGGAAGGCTCAGACTTCTGAATACTACTCACCATTGCGATGTAGCTGCAAAACCTCTCGGGAGGTTTACTCTCCCTCACATCCTGCCTGGGATTCCCCACTGAACCATGTGCCTCCCTCAAAGTATCCTAAAGCCACTTGGGCTTCCTCCTCTCTGAAGTAGTGTTCCATGGAGGGGACTCTCCCTGCTCAACCCCATCTCCTAAAGACTGTGATCTTGAAGTAGACTCTGGAGTACCCGATCATGAAACCTATGGACCAGTAACCTGCGATCCTGACATATGTGGCCCTTTCACCTGTGGACCAGTCGTCACCGAAACTGAAGGCCTCAAACTCTGTGTCACTGAAGTTTGTTGCAGACTCACTAGAATCTGAGGTGATGAATTCTCACCCATCTCTGTCCCTCCTGACTTCCTAAAGGCTCCGTCCTCCTCAAATCTCATATCCCTCTTCAAAACTCTCTTCCTCAAGGAAGGAATGTATATACATAAAGCCTTTGAAGTCTTGTTATACCCAACAAACATCCCTCTCTCTGTCGTGGGTTCTATATTTGTCCTCTTCTGATAAGGGACATGTGAATATGTGATGCACCCACAAATCTGAAAGTGCCCCACCTTAGGCTTCTTCCCAGAAAAAGTGTCCTCGGGATCATGCTCCGCACTACCCTGTGTGGACTCTTGTTTTGTAGATAAACTGTATTGTAGCATGCCTCAGCCCAAAGAAATAGTGGGAGCCCCTGATCATGTAGCATGGCTCTCGCAACCCCAACTATGGCCCTGTTATTCCTCTCAACAACCCCATTCTGTTATGGGTTGTAAGGAATAGTCAACTCTCTCATGATGCTCTCTCCTGCACAAAATTCCATAAACTCCTTGGAGGTATACTCACCCCCATTGTCTGTCCTCAGAACTCTGATTTTCTTCCTAGTCTGGTTCTCCACAAGAGCTTTTTTCTTCCTAGTCTGGTTCTCCACAAGAGCTTTGAACTCTTGGAACCAACTGATGATCTGTCCTTTGGTCTTCATGAAGAAAATCCAAGACTTCTGTGAGAAGTCATCAATGAATATACCATAGTATAAACAACCAGTCAATGATACCGAAGACATCAGGCCACATACATCTGAATGAAGAAGATTAAGGATACCTACTGCTCTACTGTCACTGCTAGGAAAAGAAGTCTTGGTGTACTTTCACAAATCACACCCCTTGCACAACTCTTGGTGCTCTGTACTGAAATCTGGAACTCCAGTCACAATCTCCCTTAGTTTCCTCAAAGCCCCATGGTGCAAATGTGCCATCCTCTTGTTCAATAGCTCACATAGATCACTGCTGCTGGTAGAATGAAACAATGCTCTCACTGGTTGGAACATAATCTTGTACAACTTCTCATGTCTAGTCCCAATCACTTTGGCCAAAGTGATACTAGACCCCTTGGGGAAAAGGAGCACCTGCCCATCACGGAACAACACCTGATAGCCCCTCTCCTCAATAGAAGAAACTGAAACTAAGTTCTTCTTCAAGCCCGGAACATATAGGACCTTTCTCAACAACATGGGAGACAAAGTGTCCCTCTGAAATGATACATTCCCACAACCAACTGCCTTGACCACCCGGTCATCTCCAAGCACCACCTCAACATCACCAATCTGAGTAAGATCTGTCAAGTTCTCATGAACCCCTTTCATATGGAGGGAGGCACCACTGTCAATATATCACATATCAGAATGAGTGGTCCTTGTAGAAAGGCACACAACTAAGGAAAACTCCTTATCAAACTTGGTGGAGAACTCCTCCACCACTGTTGAAGCTGATGTTTGTTTCTTCTTCTTGTTTGGACATTGACTTGCATAGTGCCCAAACTTGTGGCATGCAAAGCAGTTGAATTTTCTCATGTAATTCTTCCCTTCACTCTTTGGTTTGTTTCCTCCCTTAGGACCCTTTTTGAATTTATTCTTTCTGTTGGCAGCAAGAGCCACATTCTCCTCATCATGACCTATAGATGAACTGCCATGTACATAAACTCTCTGACTCTCCTCCTGATCAAAGTCATCCCAAAGACATTCCCAATTGGGAAGCTTCTCACTAGCCACAATGACCTCAACAAAAACAACCCATTGTTTAGAAACTCCATTCAATGGTGTCCTCACAAGCTCACTATCAACTATGGCCTCCCCCACAGCTCCAAGCTCATCTCTCACCTGTGTCAACCTGGTAATATATGTGACCACATTTTGAACCTTGGTCATTTTAATGCTCTTCAGTTTTTCCCTCAAAACCATCTTCCAGTTTTCATTTGTAGTCTGGTACAACTTCGTCAAAGACTCCCACATCTCATAGGCATTTGTCTTCCCTATCAAGTGAGGAATCAAATGGTCTTTGATGGCATCAAGAATAATCCACTTAGCCTTGATACTCTTCTTAGTGTATGTTGCAACCAGAGTAGCATCAGTGGGTACAACCAGAGGATGTGTTGCAGAATTATCAACAATGTCCCACAACTCATTTTCTTGCAACAACAATATCATCCTCTCTTTCCAAGCACCAAATTTTGCGGCCCCATCAAGTATGTCCTCAACCCTCAAACCTGTAGCCATTGACCCCATTCTGCTGAAAATGAAAAATTCAAAGTTTTGTCCGGTGAAGTGACTGTTGTCTCAATTTTATGACTTACTGAAATATCTCTGCTTCTCTTTAACTCAGCTCTGATACCATGTAAAATTTCATACCCCACCCAGTTTCAAGTCTCGTTGATTTTTCAGCCAATGTTTAATGCCCAAAACCAGTTTTATGACAACCAATTAAACTCAGCATAAAATAAATTTTCAGAACTGAAACATGAGGATTCTGAACATCGTTTAACGGATAAATAAAAATATATCAGCAACACATATAACTGAAAAAATTAACATAGTGATTTTTGGTCTAACAACGACCCTGGAAAAACCCACAAGGGGAAAACTAGTGAGAGAGGGAGTTTTATTATTTATGAGCTTATGAGAAATTCTTTTACAACATATTCATCTTCAAAAAAATACAAAAACTTATCTTAGTCTTTTTCTTATGCAAAGACTCCTTTTGAACAGTACGGAAGAAGCTCCTCGATTTCTGTCCTAGAAATCCATACAATGTACGGTTGTCCCAGCAATAAATATTGTACGAACTGTCTAGAAATTTGTGCCAAAATTTTTGCTAAGAATGTACGCAATACACAACAAGAAAATACCTCAAAACACGTGCCAACCTCCTTGAAAAATATGCCCAGAAAATCTGGACTGTATGACGCTCAAAAACTGTGCAAGTTCGTATGGACTGTTTGGATTTACCTTTCTAGGAATTCATGCCCAGTAGGTTCCTATATTTCTGTGCCAATAAATGCAATGTAGTTGCCTTGGAATGCATGCCAACCCTCTCAGAAATTGTTGTTGTTGTCCTCCTCAATTTCTGTGCACATTAATGGTTGTATGACCTCCCCAAATCCATACGGTATGGACTGCATTAAATGTTCTCTGCTATATTGAAGTACGTGGTATATATTAGCCTTGAAATGTGTGCCCTAGCTCTGCCAATGTCTTCTCTCTTCCTCAAGTTTGACCTCCTCCTCTTTCTCTCTCAAAAATTGATTCAACTACCCAAGAATGGATGCGAATCTCAAGAGTCATCTCATATAGCGGTTGAGATTAGACGAGATCAACGATGGAGATAAAATCACTTTATTCACCCACTTTCCCTAAGTCTCAAGAAGACACCTTTTAATTTGTCTCTCACAAATTAAATGACTAGGGTCCACATTAGGGACTTTCTCACCCGTTAGGCACCTAGGTGATGAGAAACACTTTCCTAGGTACTTTTTAATTATTTTTAACAGTTTTTTTGTCATTGTGTCTTATGGTAGTTTGTTGGTTATATTCAAATGACATCTCTATTCTATTGAGTAGATGTGGAGTTAATCACTGTTTCTCATTTTGTTACTGTATGAGAATTCAAACTCTCTAGCTTTGTGAATTTTTGTTGTAATTTCATTCTACAGGCCCATGAAGAATACCAGCAGATCTAAAACCTCAGCCGTCAAATTCCCTTCAGAGTCCTAGATCTATGGCTATTGCAAAGATTGAGGAAGTTTCCAATTTGGAGTTTTTAATAATTTGAATGTTGGGCTATGCAATGGATAGTTGGTTGTTTCTTTTCCTCACCTAGTCGATTAAAGTTCTTCTAGGGCGAATTTAGTGATGCCCGGGCGATTCCAAACAGTGTTGGGGTAAATTTATTGATGCATGGGCGATTATAAACAGTGCTGAGGTGAATTTAGGATTGTTGGGCAAGTTTTTAATTGTTGAGGCAAATTATTGCATACTTAGGGCATTTTTAAACATTGTTGGACGGATTTGATATTGCCTAGGTCGAATGGTTTCATGATTGGGCGTTTTTAAACATAGTTGGGGGAAATTTCTCCTGCCTGGTGAATGAACAATCCTCTGGGATGTTTTTCATTCATCTCTATGGTCATACAACATCCATACATGGCCGTATACAATAATCGACTTACTCTCTGGTCGATTGGCATTTTCCTTGGGTCGAGTAGGTCTTTCTAGTGGAGCGAGCCCTCATCGTGGGTCTTGTTGATTGATTCGATCACCTTCAGGTCGACTTAATTCATTGCAGGTTCGTTGCTGAGTAGATATCTCATTTGTTGGTCGAATTGTTAAAGTTCTAGGGAGCACATTACTAAGGCGACCTTTGGAGAGTCGCCCCAAGTTCACCATGGTTGGTTGAGTTTTGAACTCATTATTTTGGAGTATGAAAGTAACCTAAGAGGCTACAAGGATACTAAGAGTAAGCAATCCAGTCTCAACCTTCAATCTTTAGCATCTTGTCTTTAATGTCAAGTATTCTTACATCGGTTACAACCTTAGCAATTTCAAGATAGGACTATAAGTAAACAATGATATGTATAGACATGTATACAATGTTGTATGTAAACCATAATAAAGTCTCTTTCACTCCATGGAATTTATCTCCAAGTTTCCTTCTTTAGTGGGACACCATCAATATATTCTTGAAGCATTTCCAGTGTTCAAAATTTCTTGCATGGTGGAAGAATTACCGAGGTTGATACATGGATTTATGGATATATCAAGTAGCAAACAGTTTGAAGATCCCAAAGGCATAGCATTAGTGGCTAGCCTTAGTCTTATCTAACCACAAATAGAGGAGTGAATTAGGATTGAAAGCAAAGAATACTAGTTGACTACCATAAGCAAGTAAACAACAAGATAAGCCATCACACAAACAAGACCATCCTTACATGTCCACTAGAGATTCATGAAAGAGAAGTAGGCACTTAGAACTACCTCCAAAAGATAGAGGACTCTATGCAAAACTCAGATACATAGACTGAGATAGAGAAGAACAATAATTCTACACAATTATCCATGTTGGCGAAGCGAGTGGGCTATGAGCCCCTCGATTGCGTATCAGATGGTATCAAAGTAGTTGTTGTTAGAAAAGTAAGTGTACTCATTTCACCATAGAAAATATAGCAATATTGTCACCCAACCATAGGCCGAAGCCACCCCCGAGCACCTTAGCCTTGACAGAGAGAATAATTCTGGAAGAAAACCCTAGAACCAATAGCTAACCAAGGTAGCGTACCTCTGTCTAGAGCTAGCGTACCAAGCAAAAATTTCAAACCATAAACAAGAAAATGTCAAAGCCAACACTGAAAATTTTGCTAGTTGCAGTTGTAGCTCCTCTCCAAACTTGCGCACAACTGGTCTTATGCATTTGTGAGAGAGAGTGTGTCAAATGAGTTCTAGCGCCCTCTTATTTATAGTATCCAAGTGACCTAACTAGGCCGACTTCTGCTCCTGGAGGCTAATAACTGAATATTACATTTTCTCTTGAGCCGACTTTTCTTCTAGGGTTCGTATCCAACCGTTTAGGGTTTCTCTAGCTTCCTGAAATATTCTAGTCTCGTCAAAGGTTACACGTGGAGGTTAATACCTCCCGCGGCTACCATAATATCGACACTCCCTCCTATCTAGGGAGGTATTAAAGGAAATGGTCTTGAGCACGAACAAACCATTTAACCGATAACATCATCATAGCCACACATGCTATCTCATGATCAAATCATGAGCACCATCATCACTATCAATATCATTTGATAGCATCAATTGAATCATATCTTGAATTCATACTCCATCTGGGTAATTGGGTATGATGTTGAATAGGTCACTCACTCCATAGAGTGATATAATAACCATTCTTCTAATCCAGATATATGTCCTAGAAGAATAATTGTTCCAACAGATGCTAGAAGACACTCCATGGGCTACGAGGACTATTCTTTTAATCCAGACATATGTCATAGAAGAATAATTGTTCCAATAGATGCTAGAAGCCACGCCATGGGCTACGACGACTATTCTTCTAATCCAGACATATGTCCTAGAAGAATGACTGTCCTGGACCATTTTCCACATGGAGAATGTCTTTCCATCAACATACTAATTATCCATCTGGCTAGTAATCATCTCCAACATTAGTGATAGTCTTCATGGCAATTAGAATAATTCCATTCAATAGAAAACAACTGTGTCTATCCATAGTAGTACACAACTACTATACAACCACACCAAGTAGCACATGACTACTAATCAGTGACACATAGTCACAACCAGTGTAACACATCCACCACAGTGGCATACGGTTACTGTCGAGAGACATACAATCTCCACAACAATCATATTATCTGATATCAACTTGAATAACAATATCATGATACAAGTTGAGTCATCTGGGCCATTCTTCCACTCACATATGTGATATATGGAAGAACATCTTCCCTTGGAGAGTAAAAACATCATCCATGGGCTATCTGGACTATTCTTCCCAAGCATAAAAGAAAAATTGTCCCTGATTTTTGAGCCTAGACCATTCACCTAACTGGGCCATTCCTCCGGCACTAATCATACTGCAACCCAGAGAGAATGAGTCTGCCCTAGGGAATGCATGTCCCTGATTGCTCAACCTGGACCATTCACTTAACTGGACCATTCCTACAGCACTATCACATTGCAACCTGGAGAGAATTATTCTTCCCTAGGGAATGACTGTCCGGACCATTTCCTATGAAAATGATTGTCCTGCACCAACCTCCAAAACATACCATTCTTCAAAACTGCTCACAATTTTGAAATTTGAAAGAATGACGGTTCGTCGAGGCAGACCATTCTACTTGACCACTACTTAGAGTGACTGCCAAGAAGAATGACTATCCTATACCATTCCCCCAGACTGGCCACAAGGGGAATTGTTGTCTATGGTACATCAACAATCTATCATACCATTTTCATTACGAAAATGATGGTCTGATCTGGACCATTTTCCTAACAGGAAAATGCCTATCCGTTAGAAACCTCGAACCACTTTCCAAACTAGAAACGAACTTCCCATCCTGGACCATTTTACGAACTGGAAAATGACTGCCCATAAATCAATAACATATTAGTGCTCCCTCCCAACCTGGGAGTAATCACTTCATTTTCTAATAAGGAAGTCGTCTCCACGAGCTCCAACTTGTCTCTTAAGTACACAAAATTTTCATCTTGGACAGAGGCTTTACCAAAATATCTGTTATTTTCTCATCTATGGAGATATACTGGAGAATCACTTCTCTCTTCTCGAATTTATCATGGAGAATATAATGCTTGATCTCAATGTACTTTAGCCTGTCATGGAACACCGATGTCTTTGAAGGCTTCACATAGCTCTAATATATCATGGTCGAATTCAACACCTGATGAGACGGTTCAGAAACCAACTTACGGAGCGACATTGCTTCTATACAAGCATCAAAAGCTGCAATATACTCTACTTCTGTAATGTTGAGTGCAACAGAATTATGTTTTCTGCTATCCCATGACATTGTGGAAAAGCTCAATCTGAAAAATATCCAAATATCACTTCTTCTGTCATAGGAAGTTTTCGCCACGCTTCTGCTGTGTATGAGATACTCTGCATCAAGTTGCTTAAATCCATACAAGGTATTCTTCCATTTGTATACATGGGTCTCTTTTTGGTATAAGCTTCTTTCTCAATTTACTTTATTGGGAAGAACAGTCTTTTACATGCAAATTTCAATCCATGGATACTAAAAGAGGTATATCTGGTTTACTGGAACAAGTTGTCGTCATGGTCTTCTCCCTCCTTCTAGAAGATTCTCTAGTTTCGAGTCTCGCAAAGCTTCCATTCATAAGTCTTTTTCACATTTTCTTACATATACTGTTCTTCATAACAACTTCCATTTCTTCTGCTTGATTGCTTCTAGTGAGTTCAAACCAAGCTGGTAGTCTTATGATTCTCGGTATAATAACTGGTTGTTATGGATTTTCTTTCTTTCTTGGAATCTTCATGTTCTTCCTCAAGTTCCTCCTTAGTTTTTGGGTCCATGGAGTCTTCTATAGATTCCATGCCCTTTCTTCCCGAAGATTCCAACTTATTCCTGTCATCATAGGAACATGGATGTAGATGGACAACCAAGGATACTTAAGTCTTCTTTTCAAAGAAGACTTCTTCTAGAGTCAAACTAAACACGTCTTGCTTATCGTGGTTGCTACTTTCAATGGAGAACATGGAAAGATACTTTATAATCTTTACAAATTCTTCAATAGATCATATCATTTAGGATTATCTCCCTCCCAATCCTTGCTTCATGCATGAATGCATGCTCTTCTTTTGGAATTTTGTAATCATCTCCCTCCATCTAAGAGAGTCCACACTTCCGTATGTATTCTTATTGCCTTCTGCAAGGTGTCACAAGTATTTTTCTAATTTTCTATTCATTACTCACTTATTTCTGATTTGACTTCTTCTGTGTGTCTTCAATTTTGATTCTGATTTCGGCCTATCTAGCATTTATTATTTATATAATAGCTTCCACAGGAATTGTTACCAAAGATTGTCAACATATTTCATCTTTTTCATGTGTATTGTTTGACTTGTAGTCATCGTGATAACAATCCTTACCTTGTTATTCTTCCATAGGTATTGTTTCACTAACCATCTTATTTTTTAAGAAATAGATATACATGATATGTATAGGAACTATGTAAACATGGTATGTATAAGAACTACGAAGAATATTGTTACCTTGACTTGAAGAAGAAGTTTGTTTTATCCTGCTTGGATTTCTTTGAGGATTCCCTTTCTTCGACAACTATTGCTTCATCTGTTTCCTTCCTTTTCTTTAACTCAGGACAATGGTTCCTGTAGTGAACATATTTTCAATAGTTGAAGCATTGTATCTTGTTGGCACAGGGGCAGACCCATGTTTCAATGCTTCAACAACGCACCAAAAAAACTCTAATTACCGGCCCTTTCGGCAACACCTGCGAAGCAGATGAAGTCTCACCCGAGGTAGAGGCAGGGGGGTTGCAAGACTCAAGTGTCTGCAACCTAGTAGGGACACAGATCTGTGAACACAATACTTAACAGAGCACTTAGAAGTTAGCATTCATTAGTATTCAACCCTTATTCACATCGCAGGTAAAATCCTAATTACAGAGCAACGCAATAATCAACAAGATCTAACATATCCAAGCACTTAGCACATAGAAATAGATTAGATCTAGCATTCATTCACATCACTAAGAACTAAGATACTATATCAGATGCATCTAACATACATAAACATTACAATACTAAGCATAAAACACATCAATCACACAAAGAAACCATAACACACGATATACGTGGTTTCACCCCTAGTGTGGGGCTACATCCACCAACTCTTCTTCTTCTTTATTGTCATCTGTCAATCTTCTTACATGCACATAGCCACAAACCAACTCCGCATAGGACAGGAGATCTGCGTGCACCTCGCCAAATCCTCCTTCCCCGAGCTAGGTTCAAGAATAGAGCCTTCTTACAATCACTTGCACTTAGCTCTGCAAGTTCTCAACACACAATAGGCACAAAGCTAACTCAATCACGAAGATCCAACTACTTACATCATTTGCACTTAGCACAATACAACACTTATCTTACAACTAACTCTTTCTTACATCGCCTAACTTTCTATTTATACTTTACAAAAGGGCCCAAACATGGGCAAGACCCATGGGCCAACATCCCATACCCGTTACATAAACTCTAAACCCAAAAATCCCGCAAAAGGTGGCGAGATCTTGTGATCTTCGCCTCTCCTTACGCTCTGTCTTCGACCAGCCTGTTGAAGTCCCAAAATTGGTCAAACATGACCAACATTTCCTCAAAACCTGGTCAAGGGCTAGCAGGCCCCCAACACTCACCTGTGACTCATCCCGAGTCACTCTGATCTAGGTAACTCTGTCTCAAAGGCCTCGAGATGCCTCGACCTACTGCTTTGCCAGGGTCTCCTGCTCGACGAATTCCTGAATAAAATTTTCGGTCACATGCCCTTCCAAGCATTTTTCTACCGTGGTGACCACTTGTTCTAGTTGTGCACCTTGCCCTTCAATTTCCTCAAAAAGTGTGCAATCTTCATTCTACACTGGTTGGAGCCTCTGAGTCACTTCCATAACTTTACTTTAGATGGCATGGACCTGTTGCTGAACTGTGCATTGTTCCTGGGACCTTTTCATCCTCTCAACTGCTCACAGTGGCTTCAACTGTGCTTTCACTGTTGTTGCTTGTTGCTTTGCCTCCAAGAGCTGTGACTCCAATGTCCTTAGTTATGGGTCCTCTGCAAGGCACTCATAGGTCTGCGCATTTCGACTGCTGAGTTGTTATCATTCTAAGGCCAATGCCTTGATTCTCTTGACTGCGCTCCAAGCAGTTTCTTCTCTCTGATATCGCACTTCCTACGGAGTGCTTGGCACTGCTTGCAATTCTAGTTCCACGATTCTTGCTTGAAGTTGTTGAATGGCTTCAGTGAGCTTCCCCATCTGGCTCTCAGCTATTTCTTATTCCATATGTTCTAATCCCGTCACAGAGCGAAGTTCTCTAGTGACTGCGTCTTTAACTCCAATTTTCTCCACGAGTAGTTGTTCTTTCTCCTTCTATATCTGCACTCTATCCTCTACAAACTTTGCCCGGAGGTTGTCTTTTTCTTTTTGCACAACCCGGCGTTGCTCTATGGCTTCCTCTTTTGCTTGCTTCAATGCCTTTGTGGCCTGCTCTTTTTCCTCCTGGACACAATGAAGGCGAGCTTCCGTCGCATCTGCTATTTTGTGTAGCTGAGCAGGCTCATCTCCCAACTCTGTTCCTTCTGATGGTGGTGGCGTAGTAGACACTGCGTGGCTCGAGTAGAGATCCTGTTGCACTCCTTTGAGCTGTGCTTCAATCTTATCAAACATCGTCTCATGTTTGGCTTCGCTTCGCTGCAAAATGTTCTCCGAGGTATCTGATACAACAACAATGATGAGGTCAATGTCATCCACTGTGAGCACAGTCTACAACTTGGGCTTACTAGCTTTTGAATTCTTTCGCAATGAAGGTCTCGTTGGGGAAACCTTTATTTTCTTTGATGTCTCTGTCTCTGTCAGGGGGTCTTTAGGCGGTGTTACTTCACCTTGCTTATGCTTGTCTTCTTCCCCTTCCTCCTCTTCTTTGTCTATATCATCACCTCCTCCCCCTTGAGTTGAATTTGATGCAGTCTCCTCTGATGCATTGTTCAACTCCTGTACTTCTTCCTTCTTTTTCTTTTTGCTGTTGTTGGGTGCATCATATTCTTCTCGAGTGACTACATGACTTCCGATGAGGTCTGGGTCGGAGAGTTCTGCCTAGTCGACTGGTATAAGGAACTCTGTAGTCCATTCCTTGATTATTTCTTCCATGTCCTCCTTTGTGAGTTTATAGTAATACTAGAGCTCATCCTTATGTTCATCTCCATGCGCAGTGATATAAATGAAATGCCTATCTACATGGAATTCACAAGGGGCTTGAACCTGTGCAAGGTGTAATGTCCCCAAGGCCGAGCCCTATTGTAAATCGTGTCTATGAAGTATAAAGCTTGCATTATGAATTGTAATTATGTTTTATAGGCTAGTGAGCCCAGTTTATATAAGTTGGCGGGCTTATGTGTTATTAGACCAGGGAGCCTAAGTGTTGAAGGCCAGGAGCCTGATTTTTTTGTACATGTAATTATGCACAGTATTAATACAAAACATCTCTGTGTGTGGACCGACCACGATGAATGAGTGATGGGGGACTAAGCATCCACAAAGCCTGGGTAAGGGAGAGAAGGTTGAGAGGTAGGAAGAGGGGCTAAGCTGAGGGAGCTTAAACCCTTGAGAATAATATTAAATTATTATTCTAAAAATGATGTGTGAAATGTGTTTTCCTTGATCCCAAATCCCTGGAAGGGGGAACGCATGCCTAAAAGCGCACACTAGCTGATGAAATGCATGCAGCCTTATGGGAGATGCGTGTCGACCCAAGCACATGCAATTTAACACAGGAAGTGAGTCATGTTGGGGGTTCGCTTCCCATTTTTCCAGGGACGGTTATGTCTGAGTGGGTTCGTCGGGCATTCCACCATCCATCACTTGAGTCGGGGAGTCCATTCTCCATCTTCCGTCTAAACGGGCGGGCATTCCCGATTGACCTCTGTTGGGTGTTTTAAGCTGGATCCTTTACCTGAACCATGGGAGTCTCTGCGTGGAATCTCTGTACACCTTACACATCTTTGGAACCAGAGTTGTGAGTCTATCCTTTATTGTTGGTTGGGAAAACCCAAAGTGTCTCATAATTGCTAAGCCTTGTTATGTTGAAGAATCTATCTGTCACCTGTTTTGGGAAACTCGTGTTTGTTGTCCTAGTTGATTGTGGCGGCCACACAGTTCTTGGTTGGGTGTGGTTTGCTGCTGTTGTATGTTCGTTGCTGAGCCTTGTTGTTTTTTTGCTTTGTACAAGAACGAGATTAAGGAAACCGGTTGTATGACCTGTGTGTAACCTCTCTCCAGGTGAGAGAGTGCACAGAGGAAGGAGAGAGCTCACGGAAGGAACCCTGTAGCTTCCACAGAGCTCGGAGATTTCCGGTCTGGTCTGTTGCTGAAGCCCAAGGCAAGGGAGGTTAGCAGCTGAAGGACTGTCTAGGTGACAGAGAAGGTGTATACTCCTGGGGTGGGACATGCATGTGGGGAAGGAGAGTCTGTGGGCAGTGGGCATAAGTGGTTCCTGGAAGAGAATCCTCCTTCTTTTATGTGTATTCTTCCTGTAAACCTTACCTAGCCTAGGATTCTTTACCTGGTGGAGCTTAGTCCCAGCTCGGGGGTGACCTATTGTTGAGAGTGATGAGCAGCGTGGTCTAAGGCTGGGAGGTTTGTGGAAGTTCTACACGCAGTTGGTGGTGCATGACAGTTTCGAAGATAAGTGTCACTATGTTTTGTAATTATGTAATTAATTAAATTGCATACATGTGATTCTTGCAATGTTATCATGTATTTTGTTGTGCATATGAATTATTGTTATTTCCATTAACTCTGAAATGCTAGCAGTAATTCTGTGTTTAACTGTAATTAAGTGTTTTAAGTTCATTAGAATGCATAATGTGTTACAGAAGTGTTTTTCTGTGTAGTAGCATTGGCCCGACCACGGGGTTGATGGTCGGGGGCGTTACAGTATGGTATCAGAGCCTGGTTTCAACGTTGAGCCTGGATGGGCCGGATAAGTGGTCTTTGGATCGAGGTTTTGAGAAGGAATTATGTCTGTAGGACTAATTTTAGACCTCAGAATGTTTTTGAGTGTCAACGGACTACTTGACCGTGTTACAAAGCTCAGGAGGTGTAGTAGTGGTATTATAAAACTACAGTCGATGTGGTATATGGCCACAGGGAGAGAGAAAACTCCACACAAGAAGTGTTGGATCAAGTAGATGAAGGTTCAAAAGGAGGGTACCAAGTCATTGGCCAGAAGTCCTAGAGAAGCAGAGTTGGACGGTCATAATTCTCTGTGGAGAACTCGCGAAATCGCGAGGGTCGTAAGATGGTCAGAAGTTGCAAGGTGTTTAGTGGATGGAGAAACTCGCCACCCTAGGATCCAGAATAAACGTGGGTCATTGATCGTGGTTGGTTTGAACCGTTGGATCATTTCGTGAATTCAGGGATCGTGAACTTGGAGCGCAGGCCAAATTCTTGGTCACTCCAAATCCCGAATCGTGAAAGAGATTAACAAGGGTAGAATCGGACGGTGGAGCGCTTCTAGGAAGAAGTGCCAAAATCCCATGAGTCGTCAGATCCAACCAACTAGCGAGGAAGTTAGGGATAAAGAGCTTTGATAGGTGTAAGCATAGGAGAGATCTGGACCGTTAGATCCAAATCATTGAGGATCATTGGATCTCGTACAAGAACTCGTGTATCGAAATTCGGGGATTGAAGTGACAAGATATTTGGAGTCGCTGCATCGTGAACTCCCAGTTACCGAAAACCCAAAACCCCGAAATCCTAAAACGATCTACACTGTAGATCGTAGGAGAGGAACTTGATCGTTGGATCAAGTAGATAAATAGACCGTAATTTCAAAATTTCGGCAAACGGAAGTTCAAGATGTGTAGATGCACGAACTCCCGATGCCTGAAACTCCGAAACAAATAGTAAAAGTAGTGGGGGCCCCTGACATCACTGGGAGTGAGGTGGACCTTCTTAAGGACACCATGCATCACTACCTTGGTGGGAGACAACTGTTCTATGGGCCTGGAGGGTAAGAAAATCAAATTTTCGGAAGTCGAGAGTTGGAGAGGGAAGCGACTGCGAGAACCTCCAGGACCAAAACCCCGAAGCCCTAAAATCCTGAAACCCAAAGTTTCATTTAGAGAGCCTTGTTGCACCTAGCAGTTTAGCATTTGATCACGACCCTTGGACGCATGGGTTGGGGACTAAGAAAACGGGGGCTATCGTCGAAAATTGCAGAGCCAAATAGAGCTCAGAAAATTCGTGGAATCAAAATGTTTTCTTATTCGTGTTGGTTTATAAATGTTGTAGTTTTATTAAGGGTTTAAGGCCTGAAAAACTTCGGTTGACTGCACATTGTGTGTGTAGAATTTAACGAGTGTTAGGACAGCTGCGAATCGACGTCGAGTATAGAAATGGAAGAGGTTTTGATTGCCTCCAATTCAAAGAATGAAAGAGAATGAAGGGATGTTAACTTGGGAGTCGAAGGATCGAACTCCAATGGGCATGGAAGATAATTGGATAAGGAAGGGCATGTGATGAAAATCATTGAAAGATTGCAGAAAGATGCCCAGGCTCGCCGAGCTGATAGTCGAAAGCTCATGAAAGTCAGGGATAGGTAGGGTCAATTCAACTTAAGGATGTTGAAGAGTCTAGAAAGAATAGAAAAGAAATTGAAAAAGGAGAGTGACGCAAGCAAGACAGAGAGTCGCAAGACCCCTGAGAGGAAAAGAAGATCAAGGAGTGTCAGTAGACATCATCGTCACTCCCCAAAGCATTTCAGTAGGGAAGCACACAGTAGTTCAAGCCCATTTCCTACCAGAAAGCACAAGAGATTTGGGATGGATGAATTGAAAGGGGAAATGAACAAGATCAAGCCTCCAACGTTCGATGGAGAACATAAGAAGGAGGAAGATGCCGAAACTTGGTTGTTGGGTATGACGAAATACTTTCAACTGTAGAATTATTCCTTTCATGCAGAGGGAAGGATTGCCATGTATCAACTAAAGGGAAAGGCATCCATGTGGTGGGATCAACTTGTGCAGGTGCAACACATTAGGGAAAGGGACATCACATGGCAAGAATTCAAGAGGTATTTCGAGAGGAAATACTTAACTAAAAGATATTATGACAAAAATATGAAAGAGTTCTTTGAACTAAAGCTGGACAACAAGACCATTGATGAGTATGAACGAAAGTTTTTGGAATTACTGAAGTATGTTATGTTCATCAAAGATGAGTTTGTCAAGATTCAGAGGTACCTAAGTGGATTACCACCTCCTATTGGGGATAAGATTCAGTATGATGACCCAAAGACTATGGAATAAACGATAAGAAGAGCGAAGTGATTATTTTAACAACAAAGAGAAAAGCCTACCTTTCAGAAGGCTTGGGATAACTAGAAAAAGTTCAAGAAAGAACAGAGGCAGAAGAGAAATAAACCACCCTTTTTCAGAAACAGTCCTCAAGGAAAATCGTCTCTTAGAGAGCCCAGGAAGGTTGAAGTGAGTGGGCAAATGTCAAGGCCGCCACTTATGGAGTGTTGGGGTTGTAAAGAAAACCATAGGTACAGAGATTGCCCCCACATAAATGATAACGTAAGAGTTCTCCACAATGTTCAGCACGCTAAAATAGTGGAGGACATGGGAAGTAGAATTCCAAGGATCTACGCAGCCCTGGACAACAAGCAAGATGAATATCAGTCGCACATGATTGAAGTAGAAGGTATGATCAAAAACCAACCATTTACTATTTTCGTTGATTCAGGGGCTAGCCATAGTTATATAGACCCTAGAGTGGTAGAAAGTTTTCATTTGATAAGAAGCAAACATGAAAAGTCTTGGTTAGTGCAGCTAGCTACAGGAACCAAGAGGAAAGTCACGGAGTTAGTCAAATCTTGTCCTATAGACATGAATGGACTGAGCACGAAGGGCGATTTGAACATTCTGTCGTTAGGCTCTTATGACTGTCTAATTGGGATGGACTAGTTGGACCAACACCATGCCATCTTGGACTGTCGAAACAAGGCATTCACTTTCTTAGATGAAGAAGGGAATCATAGAGCCGTCCAAGGAATTCCTAGAGTTGTTACTGTTAGAGAAATCTCACCAATGCAGCTGAAGAAGTGCTATAGAAAAGGTTGTCAATTATTTGCATCCCATGTGGGGGAAACACCTAAGGATAAGGTGTCAAGTATTGAGGATCATGAGGTACTTAAAGAGTTCGAATATGTATTCCAGGAGGTACCTGAAATACCTTCGAAAAGGGATATCGATTTCTCTGTGAACTTGATGCCTGGAGAAGCTCCAGTATCAAAGGCTCCATACAGGATGAGTGTGCCAGAACTAAAAGAGTTGCAGTTGCAGCTTGAAGAACTTCTGAAGAAGGGGTATATACACCCAAGCATGTCACCTTGGAGTGCCCTGGTCCTGTTCGTAAAGAAGAAGGACGAAACACTGAGATTGTGCATCGATTTCAGGAAATTGAACAAAGTAACGGTGAAGAACAAGTATCCTCTGCCAAGGATTGATGATCTCTTCGATCAGTTGAAGGATGCAAAGATATTTTCGAAAATAGATCTAATATCGGGATAGCACCAAGTGAGAATAAAAGATGAAGACATCAACAAGACCGCCTTTAGAACAAGGTATGGTCATTACAAGTTCACAGTGGTGTCGTTTGGACTGTCAAATGCACCTGTTGTTTTTATGAGCTTGATGAATGGAGTATTTAGAGACTATCTAGAAAATTTTGTCATCGTTTTCCTGGATGACATTCTGGTGTATTCCAGGACCGAAGACGAACACGAACAACATCTGAGGATGTTGTTGCAGGTGCTAAGAGAGCACCAACTGTATGCCAAGCTGAGAAAGTGCTTGTTTTATCAGGAACATATCCATTACTTGGGACATATTATCTCAAAGGATGGGATAGAGGTAGACCCTGAGAAGATTTAAGCCATTAGAGAATGTCAGCGCCAAGGAACGTAATGGAAGTTAGATCCTTCATGGGATTGGTTGGTTATTATAGAAGGTTCATCGCAGGGTTTTCCAAGATAGCTCACCCTATCACTTCCTTACAAAGAAAGGAGAGACAGTTTCATTGGACAGAGGGATGTGAGGAAAGTTTCCAGCGATTGAAGCAATTGTTAACCAGTGCTCCAATCCTGAGGATTGCAGATCCAAATGCAGATTTCATAGTATGCATTGATGCATGCAAAGAAGGACTGGGAGGGGTCCTTAGTCAGAACATATTCGTAATCTGTTATGCGTCTAGGAAATTAAAAGAGCACGAGAAGAACTATGTAACCCATGACTTGGAGTTGGAATCCATAGTTCATGCTCTAAAGAAATGGAGGCATTACCTCATGGGAAGGAGGTTTGAACTCCGAACAAACCATAACGATCTGAAATATTTGTTTGATCAGCCAACCTTAAATGCTAGACAAAGTAGATGGCTGGAATTTCTATGTGAGTATGACTTTGAGATCAAGCATATCAAAGGAAAGGAGAATAAAGTGGCTGATGCACTCAACAGGAGGGTGCATGAATTACATGCTACAACCATTAGCATGTATCAGACTGATATGAGAAGAAAAATTCTGGAGGTTGCAAATGTAGATCTGTAGTACAGAGAATTGGTAGCCAAGCTACAACAGGGTAAGATGCCACAGAAGATGGAAATTTATAAATTAGAAACCGATGGAATATTGTTGTACAAGAACATAATTTTTGTACCCAATGTCCGATGCTTGAAACCGATGATTTTGCAGGAGATGCATAATGTGCCTTATGCAGGGCACCCTGGATATCAGAAAACAGTAACAGTGGTCAAGAGCCATTACTTTTGGTCGGGTATGAAGAGAGAGATCACTGAATACATCGCCAGATGTATGGAGTGCCAAAAAGTTAAGACTGAGCATAGGCACCCAGCAGGGTTGCTGCAACCTTTACCCATTCCTGAGTGGAAGTGGGAAGTGGTGACAATGGATTTTATTACAGGATTTCCCAGAACAAGCAAGCTACATGATTTGATCATGGTGGTGGTGGACAAGCTTACAAAATCTGCCCATTTCATTCCACTGAAAACTACTCACAAGGCATTAGATGTTGCTGATATTTTCATAAGGGAAGTGGCGCGATTGCACGAAATTCCTAAAACGATTGTGTCCGACAGAGACCCAAAATTCACCTTGAATTTATGGAAAGGATTGTTCAAAGGATTCAGAATGAATCTGAACTTTAGTACAACTTATCATCCTAAGTCTGATGGACAGACAGAGAGGGTGAACAGAGTAATAGAAGACATACTGAGAATGTATGTGATGGACAAACCATCAAGATGGGAAGATTACCTGCACTTGGTAGAATTAGCCTACAACAATGGGTATCATGCATCATTGAAGATGAGCCCATTTGAAACACTTTATGGAAGAAAGTGCAATACTCTCAGTGAGCTGGGATAATCCAGCTGATAGAGCAGTAGTTGGGCCAAAGTTTCTCAAGGAGATGGAGGACCAAATGATAAAAATTAAGTAGAATTTGAAAGCTACCCAGGACAGGCAGAAAAGTTATGCTGATAAGAACATAACCCACAGAGAGTTCAAAGTGGGTGATCATGTTTTCCTAAAAGTGAAAGCTAACAGGAGTTCCCTGAAGCTGGGAAGTTGCGCCAAGTTGGCAGCCAGATTTTGTGGGCCATTTGAAATCCTGGAAAGTATTGGGCCAGTTGCATATATGCTTGCATTACCTGCATCCATGACTGTACATAATGTGTTTCATGTTTCATTTCTTAAGAAATATATACCATATGCTAATCATGTTATTGATTGGAATGTGATTCAGGTGGAACAAGAAGGTGTCCTGCAAGTGCATCATGTGTGCATATTGGACAGGAAAAACAAGCAGCTCCGAAATCGAGCTATAGGGCTTGTAAAGGTCCAGTGGACCTGGTACGGTCTTGAGGACACGACATGGGAGCATGAAGATGTTATGCGGGCAGAGTACTCGCATCTTTTTGAAAATTTTGAAAAGCTTGCAAATGCAATGTAAAGTTGCATTGAGGATAGTGCAAAAATAAGGGGAGGGGATTGTAATGCCCCTAAGGCTGAGCCCTATTGTAAATCATGTCTATGAAGTATAAAGCTTGCATTATGAATTGTAATTATGTTTTATAGGCTAGTGAACAAAGTTTATATAAGTTGGTGGGCTTATGTGTTATTAGACCAGGGAGCCTAAGTGTTGAAGGCCAGGAGCCTGATTTTTTTGTACATGTAATTATGCACAATATTAAAACAAAAAATCTCTACGTGTGGACCGACCACAATGAATGAGTGATGGGGGATTAATCATAAACAAATCTTGAGTAAGGGAGAAAGGGTTGAGAGGTAGGAAGAGGGGCTAAGCTGAGGGGGCTTAAACCCTTGAGAATAATATTAAATTATTATTCTAAAAATGATGTGTGAAACATGTTTTTCTTGATCCCAAATCCCTGGAAGGGGGAACGCATGCCTAAAAGTGCACACTCGTTGTTGAAGTGCATGCAGCCTCATAGTCGACGTGTGTCGGCCCAAGCGCATGCAATTTAACCCAAGAAGTGAGTCGTGTTGGGAGTTCGCTTCCCATTTTTCCTGGGACAATTGTGTCTGAGTGAGTTCATCGGGCATTCCTCTATCCATCACCTGAGTTGGGGAGTCCATTCTCCATCTTCCGTATGAATGGGCGGGCATTCCCGGTCGACCTCTATTGGGTGTTTTATGCTAGATCCTTTACCTGAACCGTGGGAGTCTTTGCGTGGAATCTATGTACACCTTACGCATCTCTGAAACTAGAGTCGTGAGTCTGTCCTTTATTGTTGGTTGGGGAAACCCAAAGTGTCTCATAATTGATGAGCCTTGTTATGCTGAAGCGTTTTTCTGTCACCTGTTTTGGGAAACCCGTGTTTGTTGTCACAATTGACTGTGGCGGCCACATAGTTCTTGGCTAGGTTTGGTTTATTGTTGTTGTATGTTCGTTGTTGAGCCTTGTTGTTTTTTTTATTTGTATGGGAACAAGATTAAGGAAACCGGTTGTATGACCTGTGTGTAACCACTCTCCAGGTGAGAGAGTGAGCGGAGGAAGGAGAGAGCTCCTGGAAGGAACCCTGTAGTTGCCACAGAGCTCGAAGATTTCTGGTCCGGTCTGTTGCTGAAGCCCAAGGCAAGGGAGGTTAGCAGCCAAAGGACTGTCTAGGTGATAGAGAAGGTGTATACTCCTTGGGTGTGACATGCATGTGGGGAAGGAGAGTCTATGGGCAGTGGGAATAAGTGGTTCCTGGAAGAGAATCCTCCTTCTTTTATGTGTATTCTTCCTGTAAACCTTACCTAGCCTAGGATTCTTTACCCGGTGGAGCTTAGTCCCATATCAGGGGTGACCTACTATTGAGAGTGATGAGCAGCGTGGTCTAAGGCTGGGAGGTTCGTGGAAGGTCTACACGCAATTAGTGGTGTGTGACAGTTTCAAAGATAAGTGTCACTATGTTTTGTAATTCTGTAATTAATTAAATTGCATACCTGTGATTCTTGCAATGTTATCACGTATTTTGTTGTGCATATGAATTATTGTTATTTCCATTAACTCTGAAATGCTAGCAGTAATTCTGTGTTTAACTGTAATTAAGCATTTTAAGTTCATTAGAATGCATAATGTGTTACAGAAGTGTTTTTCCACGTAGTAGTATTGGCCCGACCGTGGGGTTGATGGTCGGGGGCGTTACACAAGGTATGCGGCATCATGCAAGGGAAGGATTCAATGGCCTTATTTAGTTGTAAATAGTATGTGTGGAACACCACATTCGACTGTCATTGTTTTACCATGTCGCTCGAATACTAGAGCATAGTGAACTTCGTGGCTAGTGGGTCAAATGGCTCGATTTCAGGGAAGGTCGCTCCTTCCGGCATATTCCAAGAAATAAAAGTGATGAGGATCAACAACCAGCTAAAATGAAACTCGTAACCCTGGTCTTGTGCTTCGCAACAGTCTTGTTCTAACTGGTTGATGAGATAGCTCGCCTAGTTCATTTGCATCCCATCCATGAATTTTCCTCTAAGGTCGACGAAAAACCCCATGACTTGCATGGGTCTGTTCTTCCAGACTAGTTTACCAACAATCCACTGGTAATATAGGTGCACTGCACCATTCTAGATGGAGGTTACCTTGTATCCTCGCTTCCTCTTCTCCACATCGTCATAGGTGTCTTTTATGTGCTGCGCCAGGGCGCGATCTGCAGCCTTCCCTGGGTAAAATTCTTGAGGGTCTGGTCCTTGCATGCTTAAACCGGTGATCCGATGGATCAACACCGGATCTACGGTGATGTGTCTGTCTAACCGCAGGTAACCTCCATGGTAGCAATACAAGAGGAGTTTAACACACGGGTTAACCTCTTGATGTCTGCCAAAGTGTGGTATCTTCATCACATTAAGAATGGTGAACCTTGTGATGTCCATGGTCCACGGTTGGGGGATTATCTTTGACTTATTCCCCGTTGTTTTGGTCAATTACTTGTGTGGGGAGAGAATCTCATAATTCTTATGATATCCCAAGTTAAAATCACTTATTTTCAGCATTAGAATCTATCCCAATTGTGATCCAACTGCAAGTATCCCCTTCGGGAGGTACACAATGATCAATGTATAGTCGAAGTCCCGTGGGACATTGTCACGACTAACCGCACCAGCCAGAGGCAGGATGTATTAGGGTATGAATGATGGGATGAGCTTCGCATTCGCCAAGTCATCGTGATGCTTGCTCCGCTTCTCTATCGCAGTTTGGGATGGTCCAGATCGACGTCCAGTCGATGGGGATTCTTGCACTCCTCTCATTGATGAAGCTTGTGCTCCTACGGACATGACCTTCTCCGCCATGAGGTCTATGAGGATCTGTTCGATGGATTTCTCTACTGCGCTAAAGTCAACTGACACACATGCTCGAGATCAGATATCTCAGGTCGGTGAACAAAAACTTAATGTAATAGAATGGGTGGTGAGGTCTCAATAGGCACAATGCGGTAACAATGAATTATTTGTGGGCTCGGATACTCACAATTCGCAAAAGTGTTATCGGTGAAACATTTGACGGGATAAATAGACAACGTCATAACGAATTCCTCCAACGGACAAGAATGCCTCCATCAATGTGATTCCATCCGTTATCGCGCAGTCTCAACGGTCCAATGGCGATCTTTCCTACCATAGCTGCATTTCTAGCTGTTCTGGAGCGTCGTTCTAATGGTCGGGACACCTCCAACGGTCATATTTCTTCGTCATGGCGAAGTGGAAATCTACACTGCTCTGCTATTGCGACAAGGTTCCAATGTTGTAATCCTTCTTTCTCCGAAGTCTTCTCTGAAACTTCCTGCAATTTCTCTAACTTTTCTTTCTTCTTGCTAAGCTTCCTTGCCTTCTTTCCTGTGATTTGAGTCATTGGGTTCCTCTTTCCATTGTTGTTCTTATCTCCTCTTGGCATAGTAACTTTGCACTGATGAGGGTCTTTCACAAGGTTCGAGGGTAATACTTCTTCTCTTTCTAGACTAGGTGCTCTACTCTCCCTTATGAACAGGTGTTTTGAGCCTTCCTGTGTTATTTCAACTTCGACAACTAGGTCTCTGGCCCTTAGTAGCTTCGACTTGTCCTCTTGTTCTTCTAGTAAGTGTGTTATTCTCTTAGCCATGAAATCCCTTAATTCTTGTTTTTTCTGTTCTAGAGCTTCCTCTTCTTCTTTCCTTCGAATCTAATCTTTCTCAATCTAGGTTTTTCCTAGAAAAAGTGCAAAGAGGGCGTTGTTCTCAACAAACTTAATGACCTCAAATTCTTCCTCTGTTGAAGTTCCATGAGCACTCATAGGTACTTGCGTAAGTCTTCCACATAGGTTTAGCATCTTCCCTTTAAATAATCCTATTCCTCCCAATGAAGGAACCATAGCAGGCTTTCCCAAAATTTCCCAAGTTCTTTCTGTTGTGATATTCACCTATGTTTCCTCATCTAGAACATAGTGTATGTCAAAGTCTCTTATTCTTATTTCTATGTACTTCTTCTCTTTTAAGATCTCTGATAAACTAATGTCTCTGTGATCATTCAGGGTTTATTTCATCTACAATAATATAGTCTCTGATTCTCTCTGGTGTTCTAGCATGTTCTTAGATATTTGACCTTCCTTGTGGTTTTCTTGTCTCATATTCATATTTTTAACTTTAGAAATCATTGGCGGTCCAAAACTTCATGATCCATAGCTTTACAACAAATACAAATAGGACTTCTACCAGGGCATTCCTTAGCACGATGTCCCGGTCTTCTACAACTATAACAAAGAGTTAATCCTCTCTTTCTCTTAAATGATCCCCAACCTTTCTTGTACTGCGCATTGGGATCACAGTGATGAACCTGCAAAAAATTCTTTCTAGGATCCTACATCCATTTGTTAGTCCAAAATTCCTTTCTATGCATAGGAATAACATATCTTTCAGATCTATTCATTTCACATCTTCTTTCTTCTAGTTGTGCCCTAGTTTTCAGACTAGGACAAAATCTATCAAATCTACCTAGATCCATTCTTTCGAAACAAAAATTTTCACTTATCTTACCTTTATCAGTGCACACAGATTTAAGATCTTACCTCTTTTCTTCAGATCAGACTTCTTTTCTTATCACAAAGCTTCACAAGTCAAGTAGACTACTGCGCACTAGAGTAACAGATCTACGCACAGATATTTCTTTTCTTCAGTTCCCAACAATCACAATTTCAGGTCCTGACAACGGAACCATTTGTTGGCACAAGGGCAGACCTAGGGTTGAATGCTTCAACAATGCACCAACAAAACCCTAACTACCGACCCTTTTGGCAACACTTGCGAAGCAGATGAAGTCTCACCTGAGGTAGAGGCAGGGGGGGTTGCAGGACTCAAGTGTCTACAACCTATATGGGACATAGATATGTGATCAAAGTACTTAATAGAGAATTTAGCAGTTAACATTCATTAGTATTTAACCCTTATTCACATAACAGGTAAAACCCTAATTACAGAGTAGCGCAGTAGTCAACAATATCTAACATATCCAAGCACTTAACACATAGAAATAGATCATATCTAGCATTCATTCACATCACTAAGCACTAAGCTACTATATCAGATGCATATAACATACATAAACATTACAACACTAAGAATAAATCACATCAATCACACAAAGAAACCATAACATAGGATATACGTGGTTCACCCCCAGCGTGGGGCTACGTTCACCAAATCTTCATCTTATTTATTTTCATCTGTCGATATTCTTACATGCACAGAGCCACAAACCAACTTTGCATAGGACAGGATATCTATGCGCACCTTGCCAGATCCTCCTTCCCCGAGCTAGGTTCAAGCACTAAGCCTTCTTACAATCACTCGCACTTAGCTCTGCAAGTTCTAAACACACAGTAGGCACGGAGCTAACTCAATCACGTAGATTCAACTACTGACATTACTTGCACTTAGCACAACACAACACTTATCTTACAACTAACTCTTTCTTACATCGCCTAGCTTCACCCATACCCGTTACATAAATCCTAAGCCCAAAAATCCCGCAAAAGGGGGTGAGATCCCGTGATCTCTGCTTCACCTTGCACTCCGTCTTCGACCAGCCTGTCGAAGTCCCAAAATTGGTCAAACATGACCAACATTTCCTCAAAACCTGGTCAAGGGCCAACATATCTTTGACATATCCTTTTCTTGATTTGGTTTCTTCCTTGAGCCAAATTTCTTCTTATTCCTGAAATTCTTGAACTTTGTTGTGAAGGCTTGATCATTGTATTTATTTTGAGATTTTTCTTTTGCGTTAATCCTTGATTCTTCTTGTGCACAACAAGTCCAAAGCTCTTCAAATGTGGGATACTCCTTTCTTGTGTTCATGCTTGCAGCAAATGAATCCCATGTATTGGGAAGGCCATTAAGTACTATATTTACCGGTTCCTTTTCTGAAATGATTTATTCAATAGCTTGTAGTATATCTCTTAGCTTAGAGATTCTTACAAAGTCTGATGTTATGCTATCATCATCATTCATTCATGTCATGGAGTTCATTCTTCATACTCATTACTTTTCCAATTTTTTTGACTAAGAAGAGGTTAGTTATGGCAGCATACGTCTTCTTATATGAGTCAAGATGAGAGATGTAGGGTATCAAGTGATATTTTATAGAGTCCACTATGATATTCATATCGTTGATGTCATTGTCCTTGAACTTCTCCATAACTACAACGTTATGAGGCTCCTTCTCTTTTCCCACTTCAAACTGTGGTTCCATGATCTTTCCTTTCACGAGATCCAACACTGTATTCTTGGCAAAGATGAGATAAATCTTTGTATTCCATGCTCTGAAGTTAGAAGCCCCTTCTAATTTGTTTTTTGTCTTCATAGAGTAAGTCATTACTGCTTTGAATTGGTCAACCTTTGACTTTGACTTTGACCAAAAAATAAAACTTGACGTCTTGGCTTGTTGAGAGTACCATGAGGTGCATTAGGCTAGGGTGCACTGGGCTATCCAGAAATTAGGTCAATCTCTTCACTTAAGGTGCCTTAACAAGAGGGTTAGGGTTTTGTTGCCGTAATAAAACTTTGAATCCAAATGCAACTATAACTGAGAAAATCCTCCTAATATATATTCCAGCGGTTAGACTGTTCGAAGATAGTGTGGGCCCATAAACTATTATAAAAGTAAGTGTGCTCGTTTCACCATAGACAATATAGAAATATTGTCACCCAACCATAGGCCGAAGCCACCCCCAAGCACCTTAACCTTGACAGAGAGACTAATTCTGGAAGCAAACCCTAGACCCAATATCCAACCAAGGTAGCGTACCTCTCTCCAGAGCTAGTGTACCAAGCAGAAAGTCCAAACCATAAACAATAGAAATTCCAAGCCAAAACCAAAAAAAATTCCAGTTGCAACAGCTGCAACTGCAACGCCTCTCCAAACTTGTGCACATTTGGTCTTATGCAATTGTGAGAGAGAGTGTGTCAAATGAGCTCTAGAACCCTCTTATTTATAGTCTCCAAGTGACCTAACTGGGTCGACTTCTACTCCTGGAGGCTAATAACTTAATATTACATTTTCTCTTAAGCCGACTTGTCTTCTAGGGTTCGTATCCAACCGTTTAGGATTTCTCTAACTTCCCAGAATATTCTATTCTTGTCAAAGGTTACACGTGGAGGTTAATACCTCCCGCAGCTACCATAATATCAACAGCTGCATCCTTGACTGAGACACTACTTCTAAGACTGTGAATAAAACATTGCAGACCGCAACATGGACAAAACAAGAAGAGATAAGTTGGAAGATTTACAAGCCAAGAATGCGAATCTTCGAGAAGAGAACGAGATCTTAAAGGCACAGGTTAAGATTTTTAACCAAAGGATGATAGAGATGGAGAAGCACATGAAGACCTCTGCCCAATTTTTTCCATTTCTCAAGAAGAATTTTGAAGAAGGCCAAGACTCCCTCACTTCTATCAAAACAGACTGGGACAAGCACATAGCACAACTTGCACACCTTGGGGAGAAGGTCATCCAATTGGATAGTTGGAAGGAGGATAGGATCATATAGATGATGACACATCTACAACAACTATTGGAAGAAAATTAGAAGGCATTGGAAAGGTTTCAAGAAAATGTCCAAGAGCACAAAGGAGTAAGGAAAACTTCCATTGCCACCACAAATGCTAGCACCATGATTGAGACCAGTTTGGTAAGTTGACCTTCCACAAACACCTCTCAAGAAAAATTTGGTGAATTCGATAAGCATACCAAAGGTATTGGCTCTAAAATTCTAAAGCAAATGGGTTATGATGGACAAGGGTTAGGAAAGAGGAGACAAGGCATCATGACCCCCATCGTAGTCACACCCCGGGCTAAGCATGCAGGCCTAGGCTTTGATGGCAGAAGTAAAAAATCCATCAATATGAAGAAAATGATTTCCATGAAGGAAACCAACATGCCAGAGTTAGCTTGCTCATCAGGAGAAGGAGAAACAACAGTGAGTGAAGGTGTCCTCACCAACACCTCAACCTTGTTATATTTTCTTAAATTTTCATAGAAATATATTTACTAGAGTATTTATATCTTCTTTTGAATTCAACAACCATATACTAAAAATATAAGCAGGATAAACAAGCACATGAAGATACAAATATTTATCCTGGGAAAACCCCAAACCTGTGGAAAAACCCAACCAACTTTGTTAGAGATAATCTTTATGATAATACAATACAACCATGAACAAGCTTTATTCACAAGAGAAAAATTGATAATGAATAAACCCTAATAAAAGAACTTATCTCTTCTCCTTGTCAAACCCTAGCGAGGGTAGTTGAGCTACCACACAATACTAGCGCAACTCTCCTAGAGATAACACATAAGAGAAATCAGGACTCACCAAGAAACCCCAATTGTTGCAGTAGCTACGTCTTCTTCCTGCCTTAGAGTTGCGCCTTCTTCTTGAGTGAGATAGTTGTGTGAGTGAGTGATCAAATGAGCAAGGTGTCACTTTGTTTATAGTCTTCAAGTCACTTAGTTGGAGCCGACTTCTCTTCCTGGATTTCTATTTTTACTTTATTCTTTTCCTGTGGGCTGAATTCTCTTCTTGTAAATTCTATTTCCACTTTATTCTTTTCTCGTGGGTCGAATTTTCTTCCAAGGTGTTCTTCAATTGTTCAATGGTCTTCCTTTGAATTCTTGGAATATTCTTCTTCTCTAAGAAAATTTGTTCAGGAGGGAATACCTCCCACTGCTACGAAAACATCAACACTCCATCTTAGGTAGGGAGGTATTCTTCTAAGATGTTCTCTTCTAGTAGTCCCCATCACACCCATCCATTTCACATGGCATTGGAAATACTACCACCATAGTCAGAATACTACGTTGCAAGTATCTATGTTGTTTCTCCTCTCTTAGTAGTCCCTGTTGATGTTACGATAGCTGCGGGAGGTATTAACCTCTACGTGTAACCTTTGTCAAGACTATAATATTCTAGGAAGTAAGAGAAACCCTAAATAGTTGGTTAATAACCGTAGAAGACAAGTCGACTCAAGAAAATAACTTCTATTAAATTATTAGCCTCCAAAAGTAGAAGTTGACCTAGTTAGTTGACTTAGAGCACTATAAATAGAGGGCACTAGAGCTCATTTAGACTCACTCACTCTCACGACTTCATAAGGACCAGTGGTGCGCATGACTGGAGGAGAGCTACAACTTATAGCTCTCCTCGAGTCATCCCATACTCGTTACATAAACCCTAAACCCAAAAATCCCACAAAAGGGGGCGAGATCCCGTGATCTCCACTTCACCTTATGCTTCGTCTTTGACCAGCCTGTCGAAGTCCCAAAATTGGTCAAACATGACCAACGTTTCCTCAAAACTTGGTCAAGGGCCAACATATCTTTGACATATCCTTTGCTTGATTTGGTTTCTTTCTTGAGCCAAATTTCTTCTTATTCCTGAAATTCTTGAACTTTGTTGTGAAGGCTTGATCATTGTATTTATTTTGGGATTTCTCTTTTGCGTTAATCCTTGATTCTTCTTGTGCACAACAAGTCCAAAGTTATTCAAATGTGGGATACTCCTTTCTTGTGTTCATGCTTGCAACAAATGCATCCCATGTCTTGGGAAGGCCATTAAGTACTATATTTACCAGTTCCTTTTCTGAAATGATTTCTTCAATAGCTTGTAGTATATCTCTTAGCTCAGAGATTCTTACAAAGTATGATGTTATGCTATCATCATCATTCATTCATGTCATGGAGCTCATTCTTCAGACTCGTTACTTTTCCAATGTTTCTGACTGAGAAGAGGTTAGTTAGGGCATCATACGTCTTCTTATATGAGTCAAGATGAGAGATGTAGGGTATTAAGTGGTCTTTTATAGAGTCCATCATAGTCACACCCTGGGCTAAACATCCAGGCCTAAGCTTTGATGGTAGAATTAAAATATCCATCAATATGAAGAAAATGATTTTCATGAAGGAAACCAACATGCCAGAGTTACCTTTCTCATCAGGAGAAGGAGAAACAATAGTGAGTGAAGGTGTCCTCACCACCACCTCAGCCTTGTTATGTTTTCTTAAATTTTCATAGCAATAGATTTACTAGAGTATTTAGATATTCTTTTCCATTCAACAACCATATACTAAAAATATAAGCAGGATAAGCAAGCACATGAAGACACAAAGTTTTATCCTGGGAAAACCCCAAACCCATGGAAAAACCCAACCAACTTTGTTAGAGATAATCTTTATGATAATACAATACAACCATGAACAAGCTCTATTCACAAGAGAAAAATTGATAATGAATAAACCCTGATAAAAGAAATTATCTCTTCTCCTTGTCAGATCCTAGCGAGGGTAGTTGAGCTACCACACAATACTAGCATAACTCTTCTAGAGATAACACACAAGAGAAATCACCAAGACTCACCAAGAAACCCCAGTTGTTGCAGTAGCTGCGTCTTCTTCCTGCCTTAGAGTTGTGCCTTCTTCTTGAGTGAGATAGTTGTGTGAGTGAGTGACCAAATGAGTAAGGCATCACTTTATTTATAGTCTTCAAGTCACTTAGTTGGGGCCGACTTCTCTTCCTGGATTTCTATTTTCACTTTATTCTTTTCCCGTGGGTTGACTTCTCTTCCTGTAAATTCTATTTCCACTTTATTAATTTCTTGTGGGTCGAATTTTCTTCCAAGGTGTTCTTCAATTGTTCAATGGTCTTCCTTTGACCTCTTGGAATCTTCTTCTTCTCTAAGAAAAGTTGTCCAGGAGGGAATACCTCTCATTGCTACCAAAACATCAACACTCTATCTTAGCTAGGGAGGTATTCTTCTATGATGTTCTCTTCTAGTAGTCCCCATCACACCCATCCATTTCACATGGCATGGGAAATACTACCACCATAGTCAGAATACTATGCTACAAGTATCTATGTTGTTTCTCCTCTCCTAGTAGTCCCTGTTGATGTTACGATAGCTACGGGAGGTATTAGCCTCTACGTGTAACCTTTGCCAAGACTAGAATATTCTAGGAAGTAAGAGAAACCCTAAATAGTTGGTTAATAACCCTGTAAGACAAGTCGACTCAAGAAAATAACTTATATTAAATTATTAGCCTCCAAAAGAAGAATTCAGCCCAGTTAGTGGACTTAGAGCACTATAAATAGAGGCCACTAGAGCACAATTGGACTCACTCACTCTCACGACTTCATAAAGACTAGTGGTGTGCATGACTGGAGGAGAGCTACAACTACTACAGTAATGACTTGGTATTTAGTTAAGGTTTGGACTTTCCACTTGGTACGCTAGCTTTAGAGAGAGGTACGCTACCTTGGTTGGCTATTGGTTTTAGTTATTACTTCCGAAATTATTTTGTCTGTCAAGGTTAAGGTGCTCGAGGGTGGCCTTTGTGCCTATGGTTGGGTGACAATATAGTGATTTTGTCTATGGTGAAACAAACACACGTATTATTTTAAGAGGTTATGGG
>ML827587.1:28932-66215 GCA_009831015.1 Picea engelmannii | reverse complement strand
ATTTGTTCGCTACAGTTAAATAAATATTAACCATAGTTAATCATTTAAATCTTATTATTCGGGCTTTTAGTTTTCCATAGCCACCCTGGCCTAGTTTATGATGGCCTTGTTTTTCCACTCTGGCCTTGGTTTCTTTGGAGGTGTCTGGTAGCCTACATATGGAATTTTTGAAAAACATTAGATATCAGAATTGTTACTTAAAACGGGAAAGAAAAACATAAATGATCATATTTCACTGATAATATGACATGTGTTGTACCTTGCTTGACCAGCTCGTGGATGTTTTCCTTGTTTTTTAAACAAGTTCTCCTTTGCATCCTCTATTAGCGCCTTCCACTATTTCTCTAGAACCATGGGAGGGCACTCGTGCTTGAGGTCTAAATGCAATTTCTCCCTATATTGGGCCCTTGTATATTTTAAATTCTCGTCGGATAACTTTGTAACCCCTTCTTGTTGAAAGTGTTGCTGAACAAGTTTACCATGTGGTCTATTAAATCATCTTTATTTTTCCTATCTTGGCCATTCCACCATGTCTGAATGGTGGGGCCAAACATCTTCAATGATTTTTCATTTAAGTTTCTATAGAAAACATTGTTTCCTGTAGAAACATGTTATCCATTAATTTACAGTAATCTCAACAAATGTCGATTTCAATTTCATGAAAAAATGAATCAATTAATTAACAATTACCTGCAATATTATGAATCTTGATCAGAACAGATGCGTCATCCACCAGAAAGGTGACACCTTGTGATCTGGTTATTTTAATTCGTTCTTCTCCATGCAGAATAGTTTCCTCTCCATCTACAGTATGTTCCTCTCTAGAGTCATGTGGAGTCCCAGGCTTCGGCTCATCATGCTCCGATGTGTCATGCTGGTCAAAATAATTGCGCTCATCAATGGATTCGAGCCTCAGGAGGCTCAAAAAGCCTCACTTGCACTTTTCTATGTCGACATTGTTTTTGCATTGGACCATGACTACTACCTATAATAGTTTCAGGATCGGCAGGTTCCCGACGCATTGGGTTTAAAAACTCCTACAAATGGAAAACTTTACTTTATTAGATCATATAGAAAATATAAAACAAAAAAACAGATATGAAATTGTCATAGTTGATAAAAATATGTGAAGATGCCACTTAACCTTAAATTAGTTATTGTATTTTATAGCTCTACAATTCTTTCCTTGTCCTCCCATGTCAGGGGTCTTTTGCTAAGAAAACCTAGATATTCTATGTTAGCCTTCTTCAAGGCCTCCGTTACAGTTGTCATTGGGTCAATAGAAAAAAATGTTTCATCCTCATCAATATCCTCAATGGGATCCTTCCCAAGTTGACCATGCCACAATACCTTGATGAATAAAATTAATGAGATGAACTTTAACATTTGAGAAATTTAGTTATTGTAGTCATAAGTTATTACTATATTTAACATTTACCTACTGAGGCACAACGGGTGCCTTTCCACGGTCACATGGACAGATGTAGTGGGTGATTTTCAGACACAGTCACCCTATACAGAAGTTGACATAATAAATCAATCAACAAAAGTTATGAAATTCACCTGTAACATTTAAAAAAAGAAATATTGGAGTAATATCAGAAAAAAAATAATGGAATTTCATAAATTTAGTTGTTGTAGACATAAGATGTTACTGTATTTAACATTTACCTGCTAAGGCACAACGAGTGCCTTTCCACAGTCACCCTAGATAGATGTAGCCACGGTCACCCTGGACAGAAGTTGACACAATAAATCCATCAATAAAAGTTATGAAATTCACCTATAACATTAAAAAAATCAAAGATTGCAGTAATATAAAAAAAAAAATAACAAAATTTCAGAAATTTTGTTGTTGTAGTCATAAGTTGTTACTGTATTTAACATTTACTTGCTGAGGCACAACGGGTGCCTTTCCATGGTCACCTTGGACATATGTAGCGGGTGATTTTCTGCCATGGTCACCCTGGACAAAAGTTGACACAATAAATCAATCATTAAAAGTTATGAAATTCACCTGTAACATTAAAAAATGAGATATTGCAGTAATATCAGAAAAAAAATAATGAAATTTCTGAAATTTAGTTGACGTTGTAGTCATAAGTTGTTACTGTATTTAACATTTACTTGCTAAGGCATAGTGGGTGCCTTTCCACGATCACCCTGGACAGATGTAGCCTATGATATCTCACGGTCACCTTGAATAGATGTTGACACAATAAATTAATCAACAAGAGTTATGAAAGTAATTGTAAAAAAATTATGCAGTAAAAAATAAAAATATTGCAGCAATAAATTGTAACAACGATTGATCAAAGGTTGAGTTGAATGGTATGTAAGATATTTACCCCATTAGTCACACCCCCTCCATATATTCGATTTAAGTTGTAATCGATCAACAACTCTTCACCTGGAACTATTGTTTTTGTTGCACATACAAATATACGATTTCCTTCATGTCCCCCAAATATGCAATTCAGTTTCTTAGTTGTTGCCACTGGTCATGTACTATTTATAAATCCCGCAATGTTTCAAGTAGTTTTTGGCCTTCCATCAATATACATAGTTGCCCCTTTATTTTGATTGTTATCTATTAGTTGTATATACTTTGTGGAAACTCAGTATCTCCGCATACTTTGTGTATATCAGACCAACATCAACCAATTATTGTAGTTGTATAATGGTCCGACATACTCCATCAATTCAGTTACAGTGTCATAGCCGACCTTTATTCCATCCATCGAAAATAACCCCAATCCATGTAAGGACGAAGGAGCAATGCGATACATCCTCCCATCGATGAAGAAATCCGTTTCCACTTCAGGTAGCTCCTTAAGTGCCCATCGTTGCACTAGATGTTTATACCTCAAGGGAAACTCAATTTCACCTATGTTCTCAGCATCATAATTACACAACCCTCTGTTGGCAATAAAAAATTGCATGCGTATATGAAATTTTGTCCTTACCTTTTCCAACCTATTTGATCTAGAATCGGTAGATCTAGTACGACACGTCTCACTTTCAACCTCTCTTAGTATAGCTTGACCATCACTCGAGGAAGATAGATCCGACAAATACCTATTTGGTGGTACCTACACTCATTAAAACAAGAATATAAGTTATCGTTGCATGTTGCATAAAGTTGCATAAGTTTCATGTTGCATAGTTGCATATAGTTGCATAGTTGCATATAGTTGCATATTTGCATATAGTTGCATACGAAATTGTTGCAATATAATTGCATATGGTTTCAATATAGTTGCATATAGTTGCATAAGTTGCATTAGTTGCATTGATGCATAAAGTTGCATATAGTTGCATATAAGTTGCATAAAGTTGCATATATATGCATATCCCCTAACGCTTAGTGGAGAACTGGATTTGAGACCCATCAAAGAGTTCAAGTGGGGATCAATAGTTTGGAAATCCATGATCCTGGAATTTCACATATTTGGAAAGCGCCTTTAGTGGCTAGTGGGGAATGGAGGAAAGTTTCGAGTTGACAATAATGTTGGGGTTGGTATTGATAGATATTACAAGATGATCAAGTTGTTATTTAATCCATTGTATGCATAGGGTGTAATGGTTTTGATGAATTTGTACCAACTATAAAGGAAAGGGTTGTGGTCTTCTATATGGAAGACTGTGCAGGAGACAATGGGATGGAAGGAGGGAGTTTCTTCTCCCAATCTTGTCCAAGGATCCAAGATCCATACCTAGTGCTCAAAATATCCTATTGATGCCCATACTCCCACTTGAATGCCAAAGATACCCTCGAGATCTACTTTATTTTATTTGTAGTTGGAATTGTTTCACACTTTATGAAGGAGCCACATGAGCTTCATTGGAAAGCTTCCAAAACACAGTCTACAATATGTACATGGAAATCACAAGTACGTGATTCACTATGAAGTGGGAAGAAATTCATATTTGATTGGATACATAAATATCGATTGGGATGGTAATCTTGATGGTTACAATTCTACACCTGGCTACATTTTTCACCTTGTTTCTGGTCCCATTTGTTGGCAGAGAAAGAAGCACCATGCCATTGTTTTCTCTTCAATTGAGATTCAGTATATAGGGGTTATTAATGTTACCACTAAGATTATTTGGATTCAGAATATCCTCATTGAACTTAGCATAAATGTGTAGAATCCATAGGTCATCTACTGTGACAACCAGAGCACCATCTAGATCTCGAAGAACTTGATTAATCATTAGTGGACCAAACACATCAACATCTACATGTATTTTATCAGGGAGTTGATTCAAGAGTAGGTCATCAATTTGTTCTATTATCCTAGAGTAGAGTAGGTTACAGACATATTCATCAAAATCTTCACTAAGAGAAGTATTTCCATCTTTGTTCTCTCTTAGGGGTGCAGGACATTTATTTTGGTGGGTCACTTAGTGTTGTGTCATTTTCATCACTTGAGTGAGAAAAATAAGGGCACTTGCAAGTTTAGTTGGGCCTTCTAGACAAGACAGAGGTTATTGTATGAATTAATCAATCCAAGCACATGAAATAAACAAACAACTAAGGAAATAACTAAATAAATAAAACTAAAATGCATAAGAAACTTTGAACCAAAATCAATCAACCAAATGACCAATGATTATGCCACCAATGGATAACTATATTAGTTGGCAAACACTGTAGATAAAGGAGGAATTATGAATCCTCTCTTCCTCCTTGGGAGGGCTCCTAAGTCCCCTATTTGAGAGCTCTTCTTACAATGATAAACTAGAAAGAAATTGGTGAAGAAATCCAAGCCTATTCCCTCAAGAGGTGAGTGTAATATCTTATTGAGATGTTGCTAGAATGATCCAAGAAAAAAAGAGGTTTCTTGAGGGAGGATAGAGGCAACATAACAATACTATGACATTCTTGAATTATTAGTGCACCCATGGCCTCCATTTATAGAATGTCTTTGAGGCAATATCCAACTGGTTCTTAGTGTGGAAAAGGGGCCCTTTAGGGCACCCTTTGGTCTTTGACTAGCCCCCCATTCAGATTTAGCTCAGATTTGAGGGTCAAATCAAGTTAGGAGCTGTTCCAGAAGTGGGTGGGGGGCTGACAAGAACCATAAATGCATCGTTTATAGAAGTGCATTGATTTTCTCATACACAACCGTGCATATGGCACATTGTGTGCTCTGCAGGATTTTTTGGCCCATGCACTGTGCACGCGCTTCCTTTAGTGTTTCAGCGCATGTCAATTTTTTGACCAGTTGTATAGTTTTTGCCTCTTCAAAATGAATTTTTGGTGCTATAGGTGAGCTAATAGGTGTTTGGAGATATATTCCTGTAACCATTTGCATGCAATGTTGCGAACGGAATTTTAGTGATAACAGATGCCTCCTGATGTGTGAGGTTAGGAGCATATGTATAGCTGAAATACATCAATGTTTCTTATACTAAGAGTACCATTGTAAGGAAGAGTGTTGATAGGAACTGCAAGAGCGATCCTTTGGAGGGAGAGTGGAAACTATGAGACCCAAACCTTTCTCTAGGTAGAGAAATAAAATATGTATACAAATGAGGCGGGCATGCTCCATGCTCATGTCATGTAAGTCAAAAAATGTAAGACATTAACTGAAGTTATATGCTGATGTAGATAACTGCAGTGCCCTCCGGGGTGGTTTGATAATGGCAGATGACAATTCTGATGGTGAACATACTCTGAAAAGAGGAAAGGATACCTATAAGAAGTGTCGATGACTCATAGGTGTTGATGGCCTAACAAATTCAAAGGTCTTTGGAGAGTATAAAACAACTACAATAGTCACATAGTAAGACCCACCGTAACATGAGATGTTGTTGAAGTTGAATGTTATGGGGGTCAACGATATCAGAAAGCAATGATGGTTTTGTTAGTGTTGTCTGAGACTCCTCATTATAAAGGTAATGAGAGTCAAGATATTGTCTCCCTTCTGGAAATTGTTTTGATGTCGACAGAAAGGGAGACGTGAATCCAAGAAGCAAAGGGATTCATGATATCCACTAGATACAATCAGGAACTGATAGGTAACATGAACAAAGTCAAGATGTGGTGGGACTCAAGACTTCCCTTGGTTTGGGATATATGTGAAGGATGATTGGCAACAACCGTTAAACTGGATTTAGCATCGAGGGATGATTAGACATGGGGTTAAATTGTGCCATAGGCGTGACAAAATGGACAAAATCAAAGATCAGGGGTACATGGAATGTGGGATACTCGGGGTTTATGGACGATGTCAATATGATTAGAAGATAGTGAATTCCCCAACCAAGGGCGACATGGGTTGCTTTGCCAGAAAAATAAGGTAGTCAAGGGTGACAACAAAAAAACTAAGTAAATGTTGGAAACAAAGGCTTTTTACAATTACCAAATAAATAAAGAATAATTTGGGATGAGTGTACAGATACAGAAACAGGTGCCCCAGTGCAGGATGGCTTGCCCTGTGAGGGAGCAAGTTGCATGGATAAATGGTGGAGGGTGGGGGGGCCATAGGTGGGTTTCTGTATGAGGAAAATGAATGGAGGGAAATCTGTAGATGGGAAAACTAATTGTGGATGAAATGGAGGGTTAATGATACTGTGGAGGCGTAGTCAAAATAGAACCAAGAAGAGATAACCTGGGATTCCATTGGGAAAGATAGAAAAATGATGAGAAGAAGTATGTGGATGATTCTCGGAAATGCGTAAGACTATTGGGACTCCCATCCCTAGGGGGTGAAAGAAACATGAGTGTCAAAGTTCCAAGGGGGACTGTGAATGGTACAACTCATGTGGGGGAGAGTGCTATCGGGTGACAGTACCAGAATGTTGCAGAGGTGAAAATACTGTAGAGTCGAATGTAGGGACCCTAAAGGCAAATGTCATAGGTTGGTACTGGGAGATGCAATTGATATTCGGAGGGAATGATTACAATCCAATGTCGATCATATACCTGAAGGGGATGCATTGGTTTGTGATTACCAAGTACTTGCACACATTAAAACTGAATACTCGACATGAACAACATCTGAAGATAAAGAACTTATAACAACTATTTGATAATTTTGAACATGAGAATGTGTACCTAGAGGTGATGTGAGAAAAATGCTTCCCTGGGGCCGAGTATGGATGGTGACCCAAGGAATGTGACTATGCAGGCGGTGGTATCCTGATCCCGTGGTTGAAGATAGATTAGAAAACAAAGACTCTGAGCTCCTATAACTAAGCATGGAAGTTTGGAAAAAGGGACTATATATGGTTGTGGGGCCTATAATTCCACCTCATTTGTACGCATTGCTAATGGAATTGGCATGAGTATTTGGATGAGTTTATGAAATTATGGGAATTTGAGCTAGCTGATCCAGGATTTGCGAGAGTCCGGTTAGTGGTCCCATCCTCCTGCACAATAGCTAGTTTCTAATTTTTGGGTAGGGGTCATATTAGGGTTTTTGTAGGGGTGGGACCACAAATGCGCGAGGGAAGGAAATATACCCATGTTGAGATGTGCGGGTATGATTCCCTCTCCCGTGCATAATGTGTGGTTGTGCTAAATATAGTCATGCATGGGGGCATGTGGGTGGGGAAAACAAGTGCACATTGGATGCGTGCCTATTTGAAATACAACAACACACTGTGCATCGTTATTTCTTAGACAGTTTCACATCCATGCTCAACTGTGGGGAGAACAAGTGTGAATGAGTGTGCACCTGTGGGTGTGACAGATGCGCATGGGTGCACAACTGTTTCTCCAATAGATGAACATTGATGCATAGTTGTGTGATGAACATGCGCGCATATGTGCGCACCTGTGGGGATGATAGTAGCGCACTTGAGGCGAAGCTAAGAGTTTTGAATTTGTTGAATATTTTTGATAAATTATTATTGTTTAACAAGTGTTTCTATGTGAATGAAAGTGATCAGTTTATCATGCCATTCAACTAGAGGGAGCGATACTGGGAGCACCTCTAGGAGGCAGTGAGAGATGAGCTTGGCGTTCAGAGACTCTTGGCAGCCTGTGGGATGCTAAAGTTCTTCGAATGCCCCCTGATACGGTCAAAGGAGTACCTGCCTCAGTATCTGATTTCGATGTGCAGCACGAAGCTACAGTGCTTCATTATGTGGGGGAAATAGTTGACATTCTCAGCTATGGAGGATGTGTATTTTTTGACAGGGCTCCCTTTTCAGGGAATGGTCATACCTGTTGATCCCTAGTCACCAGGGGATGTGTGTTTGATAGAATTGGAATGGTAGTATTGTACAGGGTCGAAGATGATGTCAGGCTCGGTCATATGTATTTATGCGATGGATGTGCTCTTGCATCAGTGCATCACAACGATAATTGTGAGGATCTACGGATCCTTAGCTACTCAATGGATCAGTGGTGGTCAGTTGAGGATTATGCAGAGAGTCCTTGATGGGGATTTTTTCGCCTGTGGCTTGACGTTGCACACCAATATGATGGGGTAGCTTCACGGTGTCAGAACATCAACTCTGGTGATTTTGTGTTTAGATCTATCTTGGTGGCATGGTTTTTAGAGAGGGTGTCCATGTATTGCCCTAGAGTGTTGGTGCCTGCTGTAGGGCCACAGGAGTTGTGAATGATGCAATATCCAGTTTGGTACTTCATGGAGGGGGAGAGGGTGGCCACTATTTTACAGCCACATTGGTGCATGTGTGGCACCATATGCCATAGATTGTACTGCAGTTTCTATATGGTGGGATGGACTTCTGGCATGATCCAGACATGGTGTTGCCTCCTGGAGAGGATTGGGACCAGAGAGGTATGTTGGTGTACTTATGTTTTTTGATTTTGATAGTGTAGCATATGTTTATATGTATGGATGTTGATTCTATCTTTGTTTTTGTGTGTGCATATGTGGGGTCATGAGGCCGAGAGGTGGAGGTGGTGGGAGAGTTAGCTCGTCAGGGGCCAATGAGATCGCCATGGGTAGAGACATGGGTGGGAGAGCGATGCCAGAGGGATAAGGCTGGTGCGAGGCCAGCAAATGAGGCGAGAGATGACCAAAGATGCATAGTTGATGATCCAGGTGTAGGGCCATCGAATGCGCCTCAGGTAGAGGCTGATGGGGGGTTAGACGATTTATGACATCGATTGGAGGTGGTACTGCAAGGTGTGCTAGAGGGCATGTTGTCCCATATTCAGGATGAGAGAGTCCTGGAGTAGTGTGTGGGTGGCTTTGTAGAGTTGTGGACCTTGATCTGCAGAGAAGTTGTAGTGGGGGAAACGATGACTGGACGATTGCCCCCTGGACCTGGAGGACCCCTAGTTGGAGGCACACCTCTTGTAGATAGAGGACCTGGTGGTGGTTCTTTGGGGGCACCATGAGTGTTGTTTGTATATTTTCATATTTATAAAGGCCTGCAAGCCCATTTTGTATAGGGTAGTGTGACACCCATTTTGTACCTATAAGGGTGAGGGGGGATCACGTGTCTACAGGCGATGTACATGTTGTACTATTTTGTAAAAATTGATGACACATTGATATATATATATATATATATATATATATATATATATATATATGGATATACATGTTTTGGATCTCCGTGATGTTTACATGTGATGATATTTTGTTATGTTTTGATGATGTCTAATCTATATGGTGTGATAGATGTTGGATGATTTACGTATGTGTGATGATGTCTTGATGTGATCAATGCCAATATAACACTAGGTTAGCCATGTTATCTGCTATTTGATTAAATTATCATGGAATATGTCTAAATGTAATTGAATCAAATTTTTGAGATAGGAGTCTAACTTGCAGGTATTTGCGAAAGAGGCAAGGATCACAGACACAATATACGTATTTAAGATGTAGGATGACAAGATGGGAATCTAATAAGATGCTATGGTGACGAATGTGGTGGTGATTGGCCTCGATGAGGAGGCCAATGACGACTGTGTATTCTTCTTGGTTGTTGGTTGCTAAGCCCAAACATATGCCACTAGAGTGGAGCAGTTCATGTGAGGGGGTGTAGAGGGCCCAAGCGGTCAAAGTGAGATTTTGTGTCCAACGGCTAGCTCCGTCAACATAATTGATGTGGTAGGCCGATGGAGGAGACATTTGTCAATAACATGAATGGTARATCAAACATGAGGAGTGGAGGTGAAAAAAAGAAGACGAAAAAATCTACAAATGTGTACGAAGAAATATCCTAGTGTAGAATGACTATGCTCAGGCGTAAAACTTCTTTAAGTACAACTTGTTGAYRGGTTCTTTGAGAGGATAGCCTTCTRGAGAGGCTAGGATGTATGCACCTTTAATGAGGCAGTGTTGTACAATGTAGGGTCCATTCCATAATGACTTGAATTTCCCATGACCGACATTATCGTGAGCGATATCRTAAGCTAAGACGAGATCTCCTTCGTTAAATGAGAGAAGGTTGACATGGCGGTCAAAGGTGGCCTTTGACYGTTTCTTAGCTGGCTCATTGTTCTGTAAGGAATACYGACGATCTTCWTCGAGCAACTCTAASTGAAGCAAGCACTGCTCCATTGGAACAGTGCCAGGTAATAGCTCGATGGTAGTGCACAACGTGGGAATTTCACACTCGATGGGGAGGGTGGCTTCAATCCCATGGACGAGATGAAATGTTGTAAAAATGGTGGTAGTTTTGACTGTCATTCGATAATCCCATAATGTTGAAAACAACATATGATGCCAATTGGTCTTATGTTTGTTGACAGTGCATTGCAACATGGTTTTGAGGAATTTTTTAATAGCCTCGACCTGTTCATTGGACCGAGGGTAGTATGGGGAGGGAAAATCATGGGAGAAGCCTAAACTTGATGATAGTTCGACAAAGATATCATTCTTAAAGTGTTTACCATGATCATAGACTAACTATAGTGGAACTCTGAAGTGGGTAATGACGTGGCTGAAGAAAACATGCGTTGTTGTGTCAACAATATTGTTGAAGGTAGGCATGGATTCGGCCCATTTGGTAAAGTAATCAACTACCATGACAATGTACTTGTTTTCATTACTATATGGAGGGTTGAAAGTCATGAAGTCTATGCCCCATTTGGACAAGGGGCTGACAATGATGACTGGATGTAGAAGAGCAGATGGCACTTAGGATTTGTTTGATAAAGATATCATTTGTTGCATTGCTTGACAACGTGGATGAAATAATGAAACAATGTGGGCCAGAAGTATCTGACTCGAATGAATTTTTGGGTCGTGGACATGCCTGAAAGGTGGCCACCACAAGCACCACTATGTCAATCATTCAAGACTTGGTCTGCTTCATCAATGGTCAAACATCGGCGGAGGATGGTGTCGACCCAATGTCGATACAAAACATCACCAATGAGGAGGTAGTGAGGGGCCATATGGAGAAGGCATCGAATATCATATTGTGAGACATGATACCCAAAATTTTGTGTCTGAAGGTAGATGAGAAGGTCACCATACGAAGGGTCATCCGAGGGGATGTAGAAGAGGTATTTGTCGAGAAAATCTGTATTGACGGGTGAATCTTTGGCATCTAAGGGAAACACTGTGATGAGTTTGGCGAGAACAAATGATTTCTTCCTTTTGGGAGTTGAAAAATCTATGTCATATTCCTAAAGGATGACAATCCATTGGGAAAATTTACCATTAATCTGTCATCAACTAAGAAACTACTGCATGGTGTTGGAATTTGCCACAACTTTGGTAGTGCGAATCAAGATATAATGATGCAATTTTTGGACTGCGAGGGCAATTTTCTCATCATGATTGTATTTCAAGGGTGGTCCTGAGATATTTTTACTGATGTAGTAAATAACATCCTCGTGTCCATCATCCCCTAGTTGGATGAGGAGTCTTGCTACTGAGATGGTTGAGGCTGACAAGTAGAGGATATAATGGCGATCATTGTCGGGAGGACTAATCAAAGGGGAATTGGATAACACCACTTTTAAATCATCGAAAGCGGTTTGGGCATGTTCATCCCATCGAAATGGGATATCATGATGTAGTAAGCGAAGGAAACCATGTGCGTGAGTGGTGTAATCTAGGACAAAACGTCGTAAAAAGTTGGCTTTACCTTGTAACCTCTGCAATTGGCACAAATTCCTCGGTGGTGGAATTTCTATGATAGCTTGGACCTTGAGGGGGTCCATTGTGATGTCATGTTGGGAGAAGATGAACCCAAGGAGGTTTTCAATGGTGACGCAAAATACACATTTGAGGGGTTTCAAGAAGATATTGTATTGGGGACCTTGTCAAAAGACAACTCGTAATTCATCTAAATGTTGAGTTCATTTCTTCGATAGAGCGGTGAGGTTGTCCAAGTAAGAGAGGATGATGCGAGAAAGATAGTGGAAACATAATTCATGGCCCATTGGAACGTAGCACCTGCATTTTTTAGTCCAAAAGGCATGACAAGATAATCAAAAGTACCCCATGGGGTGGTAAATGCGGTTTTATATTGATTTGTTGGATGGATTTGGATTTGATTGTAGCCGAAGAACTCATCTATGAAGGATAAGGCCTTGCAGCTGGAACATTCATCGATAATTTGGTCAATGAAAGTGGTGGGGAAGTTGTCCTTGGGACAAGCATGGTTGAGATCACAAAATTCAGTGCAGACATGAATAGTGCCTTATTTTTTGTTAACGGGGACAGGGTTGGAAACCCATGAGGTAGATGCGATGGGGTATATGAACCAGACAATGCATAAATTGTCAATTTCATCTTTGATAGCCACGAATTTGGATGGGTGAAGTGGGCATTTCTTTTGATGGACTAGGGCGACATCGGGCCATGTGTCGATGCGATGTTTGATGATAGAAGGATCGAGGTTGGGAATCTCTATATATGACTAGGAAAAAATATCTTGGTATTCCCAAAAGAGAGCTTTCTAAGTTGTGAGTTCCTTAGGGGAGAACACGGCACCAATGGTGATTTCCTCTATGATTCCTGGTTTGATGGAAATGTCAATTTTGACAATGGGGGAAATGTTGGCCATGTTGCCTTCTTCAAAAGCATCGGGCGCAGGGATAGGGTTATTGAACCAATCTATATGCCCTAAAGGAATAAAATCCTTGGTTTCGATTTCACATATGGAGGCTTGACTATGAAGGTCAAAGGCTTCCCTTGAGAGAAAAAATGCTTTGTGATGGAGTGCATTCCATGGGAAATCGGGGGTAGTGAGTTCCTCCTGGATTTCTTTGTTGCAGTGGAAACTGCCAGAATATAGTGGATCTGGGGTGGTAACATTGGTGATTGTCATCGGGAGATTGTATTTAAGTGGTGAAGATGTAGAGGGGGTATCGCAACTATGGGGCGATGGCGTGCATGACATAAACCAAATGTCTAGACACTGTGTGTTGTGAACTGTGGTCGGGGATAAGATTTACTGGGAGAAATGAACCGAAGAATTGGGAGGATTTGGGGGAAGATGCTCAGACAACCTATCCATGAGAGGAGTGGGAAGTGACTCACGTTTAGGTGAGGTGATTTGCACAGTATCTAGAGGAGGGATAGGGGGGATCACTTGTGTCATAGGAGGTGAGATGGTCGAAGGATTTTGAATAAGGGTTATCTACTGACGCATGTATTCAATGATCAAAGGACATCAATACATGAAATGATCAAGTGACTCACAAAGAGAGAAATGGAATCTCATTCATTTGGTGATTGAGGTCAAGACATAATGGATGTCGGTGACATGGATACCCAAAGGTGTTGGCAGAGAGGGCTCTTGCTGAAATGTTTGGCATACTATTGTCAACGTTTGGCTAAACTGAGGTAGAGCTAGTAAATGATTGGTATAGTGGCCATACTTTGAACAAATGGCACACGCAAATTTGGTTCGCAATTCTTTACTGCTTGTAGTAGGGGATGTTGTGGTAGTATTGGGGGTGCTTGGTGAAGCGATGAGAGATGTAGTTTCTCGAGGAAGTTGGATCAGATTGCGTAACTCAGGGAGAGAAGGACATCGATTAGTGGGGTATCCCTCTCTCTTGCAGAGTACACAAGGAGGTTGAACTTGAGGGGGAAGTGGAGTGGTGGGCTCTTTCTTCTTCCTTCTTCCCCCAATCGTAGCAGTGGTACTTGCAATTGGGGGTGAGGGTGGCGTAGTCATATTTAGTACTAGAATCTGTATTGGAATTCCCTCTAGTTGGGGAGGGAGGGATGGTTGAGGAACCATCATGGGTGGATGTAGATACCATAACAGAATGGTGAGCACCATGTTGGGAAGGGTAAGCGTTGCGGCTACCTGAAAAGATTGTATTCCCAGTGGGGGGTAGAAGAATGGAATTTGAGTAATGGTCTGGGGGATTGTTTCGCAAACCGATATTTTCCCTTAGGGAAGGGTGAAATCGAGGATAAGTGGTGTCATAGGGTTCTCGGGTAATTCTTGAGGTAGAATGTCTTCAACAGTTGTGACGTTGAGGGGTGAAGAAGCCTCGGTGGGAGCAATGGTATATCCAGTTTCATTTCTATCTGAAGATATGACACACACTTGTGCTGAGGGGTGTATGAGTGGTGGTGCTCCATGGTATGCCCTCAACAAAGATGGGTCCTTGAAAATTCTGGGGGCCATCTCCAGGAGTGGATATGCGTCGGGACTCATGGAGACAAGAGGTAATATGTTATCGATGTTGGAGGAGTGGTTAGATTCGTAATGTGAAACTTGGTCGATGGTGATGATCTTCCCATTGTGGGGGAACATCATCATTCAAAACACAGAAGAGGCACATACATGTAGCTACATCCAAAAAAGATGTTGTAATTGAGTGGGGTGTTGATAACCTCAATGTCGATAGGGATGGTTTTTCTCTCGAGTTCAATGGGGAAATTTTGAAAGAGCCCTTCAGGGGAGGATGGTTGACCATCATAAGCTCTTAAAGTGATGGCGGATGGTATTAGCTCAGGGGAGCCAAGTTTCTACCATATAATTCTAGACATGATGCATGTGGATGCACCTTCATCAATGATACATCGATGAACTATGATGTTCCTAATCTTGACTAGTATCCAGAAAGATACCAAAGCGGGGAGACAAGGTTCCCCAAAATCTATATCAAATGTGATGAGTCTAGTATCAGTTGGGTTGACCACCCCCAAGGTGGATAGTGAGGATTTTCATTGAGTTGGACTGGTTTGGATGACCTCCAATACTGACATGGATGCAAGAGATTGCGCCAAGTCATCGACTAGACTGTAATTGTGTGTTGTCCTAGCCTAAGGGTTGCTGACATTCCGTCGTAATTAGATGCGAGGGATACAAATGGCGGGTTCAGTGTTAGGGCATGGAATCATCAAGGGTGGTCTAGTTGTAGACATAGCTTCTTCTGAAGTGGTGGGAGTATATTTAGGGGTCTTGTTGTATTTACAACCGTGCGTTTTCATAAGAATTTCTTCTTCTCTAGTGAGAAGTATATTGAGATCCGCTGGGTTTCTAGGGTTTTGATACTATCCCATTTGTGGTGGGGCAGGGTGTACCTTCTGTTGGGTATTCATCACCCCTTGATGTGGAATAGGGTTTTTCAACACAAATGGGGGTGGTTTTTTCAAATACTATTGTGGGGCTTGTTGAGTGGTAGGCTGTGCTGGAGGACATGGCGTGTTCATGGAGTCTTTCATCTGTTTGAAGTCATCAATTTGGGGAAATGGTGAGTGTAATGTCCATGCTCACTGCAAAGGGCGCAAGGGAAGTTTGTCTAGAGTTTGTTATTGTTTTTCCTCCCTTGGAGTTTATTGTTATTGTCCCCTTAGGGGTTCTGGTTACCCTGGTTCTAGTTTCCCCCAGTCGGTTGGTTTTTTTGGGGGTTATTTCCTCCTGGGCCTGGGTTATTATTATTTCATTTTTTTCCTTTCTTTTTAGCATTATCCAGCTGATGGGCCAGATTTTCCATATTCAACTATTCAAAATCTTGAAATTGTTGAATGGGAGAAGGTTGAACAAAGTTAACATCAGCGTGTGGTTTTCCTTGTGGAGGAGAAACCAGATGTGGAGGACCGGGAACTTGATAATACATATTGTTTTATGGAAACGATATGTATGGTGCATAGGAAGGTTCAATAGTGCCCAGGTTATAAGCTGAGGTGGAAGGGGCATCAAAACTTGGTGGAAAAGTTGGGCGCATGATGGGTGTCGGCGGGGGTACACTCATGGGTGGAGGGGGCGCCACAGGATATGGATGTTGGTAAGGGGGAGGAGGGTAGTAGGATGGCCCTCCATATATCGATGGATATTGAGGTGTACCATACAATGGTGGTGGTTGGATATATGGATTGTGGTGTGTTTTGGTACCAATCAATCCATCTGTCACATGAGACATTCCAGGTTTGTCCTGATCGAATGGTACAGGTCTCGGTTCATCAGGTATTACTATGTATAAGTAACTTGACTGAGCATAAATGAGCTCATACCGTTGAGCCTTGCTGATGGCTTCCTCCTTGATTTGGGGGAACGTAGATGCCACATCTTTGGCAAGGATAGAGACTAGTGATTTGAGAAACCAATCGAGACATTGTTCTTTGGTGGTTTCTTCTTTGCATAAACTACGTCTCTGATGCCATTCATGAATGTGGTCGGTGATATGTGTAGTCGAGGTTTGTTTGCATTCAGAGAGAATTTCTAGACCAGTGTCATGACAAAATGGTAGTTGAAATAAGGCCAATAATGATTTGGCCAAGGATTCAAAAGTCTCATGGGACCCTGATTTTTTACCCACATACCATTTGTTTGATGGACCAATGAGTGTCCGTTGAAATAACCTTAAGAGGATGGATTCATCCATGATGTTATTTGAAGAGAACCATAAGTGGAAGGTCATGACGTGGTTGGCAGGATCTTCCCTTGATTTTCCTTCAAACTTGGGAATGTCTGAAGGTAGTTTGGTAGGAATATTGGGCCATGTGGGGTCATGCAATATAGTTTCATTCGTGAGTTTACTCAAATCAGGGATATTGAGGGACGCCAAATATGACATGGGGGGTAGAAATGGAGGATTAGTTCCAGCCATAGTGTGATCAGGTTGTGTACCTGACCCGTGGGGGGGGTTTGGTGGGGTTGTACTTCTCCCTTGAGAATAATTTTCTCCCCAGCTTCCTTGTGAAGGAGAGATGGTGAATGGTTCACCTTGGGAATTGGACCCAACTAAATTTGATCCCAAAATAGTATCACTCACATGGGTGTGATATGGTTGAGCCGGTGAGTTGCCAAGACTAGGAACTCCTCCTAGGATAGGAGGGAGATTTTGCAAGTGTTTGGAATGACGAGGATTTTGTGGGTCCTCTATGATGTCTGAATAGAAAAGTTAATGTGTGAAAATGGTGATGAAAGAAATAAATGAACAAGAGACTTGTATAATTTGGACCTTCACAATATATCTCAAAATTGCATGTAATCAAATGAGAATCATCCATAAATAAAAAAATAAGCATACGCGTGGGTAGGTGGATTTTGTCCGCGTGGGAGAACAAAGAAAACAAATGCTCATGTCCTAAAAAGACGTAACGTCCTTCCTCTCAAATAGAACTAGACCTTCCAATAGCACTCAACAGTGGGCTTTGAAGCCACTGGAAGAGAAACTAGTGAAGGATGAAACAATCAGTTATAATGAGGGGTAGAGGGTGCATATCCTGAAAGAGTTGGAGATATTTCCCAATAGCCACACAAAATAAGATCAAGGTGCAATTGTAGTCCATAATTTCCACCTGGGTAGATGCCCTAAATTTGGCCACTAGGTACCTCGGTCAAAGTGTGACATTTAGATTTTCGGCCTCAGAAATGGGTCATGCGTTGGATCCCTTCCAAGATTTGGGTGACTCAAGGGGGGGTGCACATAAAAACCATACTTCGGCCTTTGATCCTTCACGGGTATCTCTCTGCCTTATGATGTTATGAACACTTGACTTGGAGGATTTTAAAGTTCCCTATTTTTCAACTTCTAAGTTTGAAGATGTGAGAACCAGATAACGGGGGGTTATTTGGATGCCTACCCCCAAAATCCTACCTAGACTAAAAATTTCTTTTGGAACCTCCTATGGAGGAAAAATTATTGAGTTTTTTAGAAAACAAATTAGATGTGGTTGGTTGAGATATTAGCAGTGTGAATCAATCTCATTTGAATTAAGTGGGTATGGATAATTTATTCAAGAAATAGTGGGACGATTCAGAATCCCTTTGAAGGAAACCTACTTCAACCTCCACAATTCGAGATGAATTTATGTGAGTGAGGAGTGAATTTTTGTGTGAGAAAGTGAACAAATGTGCCAAATGTTTAATAAGTTAGGTGTCAATTTTCAACATGTGGACTTCCTATGGTCCTTACATATCTTGATTACCTATCTTGCTATATTTCATTGGTACAAACTTGCGGAATTTTAAAGTCCCTAAAGAACTATCATGTGGACATATGGGTCCTTACCAATCCTTTAAACTCCCTAATGTGATTTAATATAAGAAATCTTTGAAAAAAACTATCCTAGATTGCAATCATGTGGGCATGTATGGGCCCGTTACTTTGATCTTTAAACTCTCCTAGTGATGTAAACTAATAAATTAATTTCAAAAACTAATCTAACTTTGCAACATGTGGGCATGTATGGGCCCTTACAATTTTAAGGTGTTTTGAAAAGAAACAAAGAAGATCCCTGGGGGGGTTTGTCCTCTCCTAAATATTTTGTTAAGGGAGATGAAATGTCCCCTTAATCACTTTTTTGATTCTCAAGATTGCTCTATGGTGCGAGAGAAGAGCATGGTCAATGATTAAAGTTTGATTTATGGACCCAATGCAAGTGTTTTCTTATGTGATAGTAAATAATTTCATCTTAACTTTTACAATCAAAACAAGCCATCCATGTGGAAACTCAAAGCAAAAGAGGAAAAATATGGTTCTTTTTTAACCCCCTAAGTGTCTATGTTTTGAATAACCTTTCATGTGGGAAAGGAATCTAAGTGTGGTGCATTTACAAATTGCATAAAAATCAATATTTTAAATCCTGGGGGCCTTCAAATCTTCACAAAAACTCTTACAATGTTGAAATTTTGGACAGATGCACGAGTTAAAGTTCAGATAGAGGCGTCGTGGGTGCACAATGTGCAAGATGCATAGAGAACAGAAGACATTTTGGCATATTGTGCACAAAATGCATAGAGAAAGAAAGTTTTGTGGGTGCACAATTCTCAAAATTCACGTATGTGGGTCAAAATACTTGCACACGTTCTAATACGTGTCAGGGGGAGGGGATTTTAAGTGGAATTCACCTCCTCCAGCCCCAAACTTAGCTCTTGACAGGTAAGGCTAGGTAGGTTATGGTTCCTACAAGGAAAATGGGTCAAAAAGAAGTGCTCAAATAGCCCAAATAGGGAGGAAATTGATACATTAATCCCCAGTACGGTCACCAATCTATTGTGTCATTTTCGTCACTTGAGTGAGAAAAATAAGGGAACTTGCAAGTCTAGTTGGGCCTACTAGACAAGATAGAGATTAGTGCATGAATTAATAAATCCAAGCACATTAAATAAACAAACAACTAAGATAGAAACAACTAAGGAAATAACTAAAGAAATAAACTAAAATGCATAAGAAACTTTGAACCAAAATCAATCAACCAAATGACCAATGATTATGCCACCAATGGATAACTATATTAGTTGGAAAACATTGTAGAGAAAGGAGGATTTATGAATCCTCTCTTCCTCCTTGAGAGGCCTCTTGAGTCCCCTATTTTAGATCTCTTCTTACAATGATAAACTAGAAAGAAAATGGTGAAGAAATCCAAGCCTATTCCCTCAAGAGGTGAGTGGAATAGCTTATTGAAATGTTGCTAGAATGGTCCAAGATGAAAAGAGGTTTCTTGAGGGAGGATAGAGGAAGCATAAAACTACTATGATATTCTTGAATTCTTAGTGCACCCATGGCCTCCATTTATAGCATGTCTTTGAGGCAATATCCAACTAGTTCTTTGTGTGGACAAAAGGCCCTTTAGGGCACCCTTAGTGTTGGTTCTCCTTATATGAGATATGATCAATGCTCAATGTATTATTACAATGATGAGTGTTTCATATATAGGGAACATAAGGCGACCATCCATGAAAGGATGCATCCCTTGAATAATCAATAACTATTTGTTATTATCATTTACCTATTATATAATATATATAATAATCAATAATAATTATATTATTAATTATTATATTTAGAGCATGTATTCTTGATGTTGTCCAGACATCAACACTCCCTCTCAATGAGGGAGACATTATTCAACATGTCACTCTTGTCTTTGAAGTATACAAACTTCACCCTAGACTCATGACACTTGTCTGTCAGTCTTGGGAGACATCTCTCTCCCACTTGAACCGAGGGAAAACTCCTTCTGCGGCTCTCCCTCTGAGCCAATTAACTCTCTCTAAGATTAGGATCACTTTGGGTTTGCATTTAATGTCATATAGAATCTTGTGTCTTTATCATTCCTTGTCAAATCACCATGACTTGAACAAATATCACACCAGGATCTTTCACCCACAAGTACACACCTATGAGTGAATGTCGGCCTGCTACTAACTGACATGTGGAAAGAACTTCAAGCACCTTGAGTCCATATTATTCCTTTTCATGATCAAGGAAGGATTTCATCTTGGCCCATTTATCACATGTGCACCTTTGTGATAAATGTATCCTATCTCCCTTGGTCTGCAGACCAATGTAGGAGAAGTTATGCCCGATGTTGAAACATCAACACTCCCTCTTAACTAGGGAGGTATCTTTCCATAGTAGTACACAACTACTTTCCAGAGATATGCAATCTCTGCCAGTGGTACAAAACCACCATAGTAACAAAAGATCTGTCACACATGGCACTCCCATGTGGACTTGTAGAGGCTAATCCCTCTAGGAACACTTAGGGTCAACTCCCTTGAAATGTCATCATGTGCTCTCCACATGGGATGATGGTCTATAAGACCAAATGCACTTATTCATTCTCGAATAAGTGTTCAACTTATCCCTTCTCGAATAAGTGTCCTCACAGATCAACTCAACTCAATTCATAGAGGAGTACGATATGGAGAAATTTTTTCATGCATGGCAGTCCATGTGGACTTCTAGAGGCTACACCCTCTAGAAACACTAGGGTCAACTCCCATAGTGTATGACATCAAGGGTCAACTCCCTTTACATGTCCTCATGTGCTCTCCACATGGGACGTTTGGTTATAATCCCAACTACACTTATTCCTTCTCGAATAAGTGTTCCACTTATCCCTTCTCAGATAAGTTTCCTCACAGATAAACTCAACTCAATTCACAGAGAAGTATGATTTGGAGAAAGTTTGTCACACATGGCACTCCATGTGGACTTCTAGACGCTACATCCTCTAGAAACACTAGGGTCAACTCCCATAGTGTATGACGTCAAGGGTCAACTCCCTTGACATGTCCTCATGTGCTCTCCACATGGGACATTGGGTTATAAGCCCAACTGCACTTATTCCTTCTCGAATAAGTGTTCCATTTATCCCTTCTTGGATAAGTGTCCTCATAGATCAAATCAGCTCAGTCACAGAGGAGTATGATTTGGAGAATGTCTCAGGAAGATGCAAACATCAACACTCCCTCTCAGCGAAGGAGGAATTCTCTACCATGCCAAGTCTGTCATGAAAGTACTTAAACTTCATCCTGGTTTGGTAAGAACATCAGCAACCTGCTCATCTGTAGGAAGGTATTGCACCAATAATTCCTTCCTCTGCACCATGTCTCGGATGAAATAATACTTGATCTCAAGGTGGTTCGATTTGTCACGAAACACTGGATTATCAAATATCTTCACACAACTTTAGTTACCATAATGAATAATGGTGGAACCCAACACATGTTTGAATAAATCTGCACGGAGCTTGTGAAGCCACACTGCTTCACGGACTGTCATACTTAATGTAATGTACTTTTCTTCTGTTGTGCTCAAAGCCACAAAAGTTCATTTCCTTCTACACTAGGAAACCATGGAAGATACCAAAGTGAAGCAACACCTGAAGGTGCTCTTTCTTTCCACTGCACTGCTTGCCCAATCAGAGTCAATATATTCATGCCATATCATATCAATATTAGAATCTCAACACAAGTATCTCAACACATGCTTCGCAGCAATCTAGTGTGTCTATCTCAACTGACTTATAAAATGGAAAAGTGCACTCACTGCATAGAAATTATTTGGTCTAGTGTTAACCAGATACATCAGTTATCCAAGCAGCTGTCTATACAGAGTCAAATCAATTTCTTCATAATCGAAAGAAGACACACTTAGTTTCCTCAAATTCGTCATCATTGGTCTATCCACAGGCTTCAAGTTAAATATTTCAACTGTGTACTTCTCCTGACTTAGGAATATCTCACCAGTTCTTTTCCACACCTCTAGTCCCAAGAAGTAGTGCAGCATACCAAGGTCCTTCATATCAAACTTAGAGGCCAATGCATACTTTCATTCAATAATAAGTCTTTATGTATCGTGAGGAATAAATCATCAACGTAGAGGACCAAAATCAGGGACTCACCATTAACAGTCTTGTAGTAAAGGCTGGAATTGACAACACTTTTACTGAAGCTCAAAAATTATCTAGTGTCTATCAATCCTTGCATACCAAGATCAAGGTAGTTTCTTGATTCCATACAAGGCCATTTTCAACCTACACACATGAGACTCCTTGTCATGTATCACGAAACCATTGAGTTTCTCAATGTATACTTCTTCATCAATCTCTCCATTGAGAAAGATTGTCTTTACATCGATCTGATGTACTCTCTAACCCATGCATGTTGCAAGGGAAATAATCATCTGTATAGAAGTGTTGCATGAGAATCCTCTAGTAGCAAATCTAGTTTTGTGCCTCTCGATGCTCCCATCAACTATGTGTTTGATCTTGTAGATCCATTTGGAAGTCACTACAGACTTCCCTTCAACTCTCAAAACAATATCCCACACATCATTCTCCATGATGGATTGATACTCCTTCATCATGACATCTCTCCTTACTGGATAACTAGTTGCCTCCTCATAATAGAAAGACTCAAAATGAATGATGTGGCTCAAAGCTATGACATAGAATGAATATCTCTGAGGTATCTTTCTCTCTTGAAAGGTACCACGAGGATTTGCATGTCCTTATGTCTCTTGTAGAGTATGACAAGACTATGTAGATCTCTTTCGACCTACTACAATATCTTTGGGAACATTAACTAGAGCTACAAGATCAATGTGATTAATTTGATCAATAGACTCAATTGTCTCCTTATGAACTGCTGGAGCGTGAGGGGGAAAAGGCACCATCTCTTCCTATCTCTCACTTTCAATATCCATGTGATATCCTCTAGATCTCCTGAAGGATACCTCCTATCAAGAGTAGCATCCTTTCTCACCTCAATCTATCCATGACCAGGGATGTAGATATGGTATGCATTCGAAGACTCATTGTACCCCACAAATGTACCCCCTTTTTTTTAATTTTTTTTTTTGAAGTTCAAAGGAGCATACTATTTGAGCATGAACTGTTGTCCTGACTAATTCATCATTTAACCAAACAACTGCAAGGGACTCCGTTGATCTGTGGACAAGTCAAAACATTTCCTTCTCTAACTAGTGCTCTCATTGGCCAAGCACGACCAAACATCCTTGTTCTTACTTGAGAAGGTCGGTCAGTCTGACCTAATCGCTTAAAACATTCAGGCACATTTTCCATATTCTCAATAGCCTTTTTCATTTCAAGTTCATGGTAGCATGGCTCAAGAATGTTATAAATATTGAGTCTTGGAAACCTCCTGATCTATTTCCGCTAATTTGGTATTACAAATAGAATCAACCGTGTCATAATATTTTCCCTTACAAGCGTCCACTGCATCTTGAGATTGTTCTTCTGATATAAGCACCATTCCATGAACAAATGGCACAAGTGCATTGTCATCAAATATATTGTCTATGACCCCATTTCCTACCATGTAGCCTTTAAAATTTAGAATATGTGTTACCTGAGATTTCTGAAGGAAGACTATTGTTGTAGCCAGGGTGATTCTTGCATTTGTGGGTGTTGCCTCTACATAGGAGTGCAAAGCCACCAATCCAAGAAGACAATATGTCCAAACAATCTTTCCAAAATCCACTACTAAAGAACCTTCAACAGTAGCTCCAAATGGGATTCTGCTATGAATTGAGATCTTCAAAGAAGATTCTAACTTCGAACTTCAAATTTAGAAAGTTCTGCCAAATGCATGAATCAAGAAACTTCAATTTACGCTGGAAATTTCTTTAGACGGATATTTTATTTTTTATTTAAAAAAAAAATATTGAATATCCCTTTGCTACAAAATAAACCCAACCAAGCCAAATGGTGGTGCTTCCACATATACATATGAGGCGCCATTAACCCCATGACTTTCTGAAGTTGGGGCAAGAGCATTATTTAGCTTCATTTCCAAAACGTAGTGGGCGTTCTACATAGGTTCTGCACCCATTATCATTTGCATGGAATACGATTTTCTCATTATATTTGGTGCTAATGACCTAGAGCCACACGATTCCACTGAGACTGATTTCTTCCCCTTCGTCCACCTTAGCATGCAGGTCGAAACCCACTTTGTAATTTTTTCAATCGACGAAAGCCGTCATGGTATTGAGACATGCAATACAAAAGTTACGCCAGATGAAACCTCAATGCGCCATCACGGGAACCACCAATTGGAACCATAAACAAATGTGCTAGAACCTCAAACTCGAATGCATGTAACCTCACACTAAAACCCCATTGTAGGGGGTTCCAAGTATTTTGACAAAAAATAGAGAAGCGGAGCCGCAATGCAACCACAAACAAACAAGTGTCCACACTCCTTTGTCATAGATCATTTAATAGATCAATGCTTCATATTTTTTTTCAATTTTCTATACGATCTGATTGACCTTAATACTATCTTTGATCAGATATCGATCCACAAAAAAAATATCGTAAKCCCTTCAAAGATACTTGTATCCAATAGGCTAGGTTTGACCAACAACTCTCTCATTTTCCTGGGCCCTCCCGTGAGGGAGTCAAGCCCAGTCCTGCTCTGATACCATGTTGGTTCTCCTTATATGAGATATGATCGATGTTTAATGTATTATTACAATGATGAGTGTTTCATATATAGAGAACATAAGGTGACCATCCATGAAAGGATGTGTCCCTTGAATAATCAATAACTATTTGTTATTATCATTTACCTAATATATAATATATATAATAATCAATAATAATTATATTATTAATTATTATCTTTACAGAATGTCTTCCTGATGTTGTCCAAACATCAACACTTAGGTCTTTGACCAGCCCCCCATTCGGATTCAACTTGGATTTGAGGGACAAATCAATTTGGGAGTTCGTCTAGAAGTGGATGGGGGGGCGACAAGAACCATAAATGTGTCGTTCATAGGAGTGTGCAGATTTTCTCATACACAGTCGTGCATATGGAACATTGTGTGCTCTACGGGATTCTTTGGCCCGCGCACTGTGCACACACTTCCTTTAGTGTTTGAGTGCATGTCAATTGATTGACCAATTGTATAGTTTTTCCTCTTGGAAATTCATTTTTGGTGTTGCAGGTGAACTAATATATTTTTGGAGATAGTGTATTCCTGTAACCATTTGCATGCAATGTTGCGGAGAAATTTTAGTGATAACACTTAGCCCTTCTTTCTTTGTCCTCTCATGAAAGGAGTGTTTTTTCCCATTGGGTTTTCTCCTTCCTTTTCCATTTAAGGGGATCCTTTGTACATGGGTACCTCATCATGCCTTATATGTGGGATTCATATTTTCATATTTACTTACATTTCCCCCTAAGTTTCACTTAAGGGGGGTGTTATTGTGAATAGGATTCTTTAGCTATCTAGTTCTTTCTTAGCTACTTCTCGGCTTTATCTCTCTTTGCACTAGATTAAGTTTACTTAGGGAATTTTCACTTTATCCCACATTGATTGTGTTTTTAGTCTCTTGGGTGGTAAATATTATATATACTCACCCATTTCTCTCATATAGGAATCTCATTTTTAATTGTATGATTTGCATTCTCTTGAGTAGAATATAGTTTGTTCTTGCTCATTTCTTATTTCTAAGTTTTATTTCCTTCATTCATTTGCATTCTTGGATGGTTTTTCAACCAAATCTTACAGAATAGGAAAACCTCCTCCAAATACCCAAATACATTCATACATCACAATTCATGTGTCCCTCAATAATGAATACATGATCTCTATATATCCATATTCACACATTGCACATGTGTCCATTTTATTATTAGGTCATACATTTACACATTAAACATATATTTAACCCATATATTAACCCCCTTGGGGTCATATAATATACATTTAACCCCATATATGCCCCCCTTTAGGGTCATATCATGGTACCCTCCTTCAAAAATATTTTTCCTCAAATATTTGTAGTTAAAGGATATACATTTAATGAAACCAAGTAATATTATTTTCTTAATTTCCTTGTTTCTTGTTTCCATTGATGATGATACATCTATTCAAAATCAATTCATTCTATTCTTAATACTTGATGACAGGTTGTTGCATAATTTTCTTTCCTTTGAATCCATTTATTATTGTTGTAACCTATACAATTTGAAGTCATTGTTGGTCTCTGATAATAGCTTGTTGAAGAGTGGTTTTGTGATGCCCTATTCCATTAACATTGATAAGTATTCCATATTCTTCATTAATAATGTTGATATTGATCTTCTTGTATTCCTTGAAATATTTCCTGGTAAAGAAGGTGTTAATGTGGTTTCACATTTTATGTTTTTCTTCACTCTACACACCCATTTCATCTGTATTCTTCTTGTATACAAGGGAATCTTCTATCCTATTTTCTTGGTCATTTATTACTCTGGACTTTGAGATAATACCATCATATTTGGCATGTAAATCATCTAGATGAAGTTAAACTTCTTCAAGTATATTCTGGTGACCTTCTTAAGTCTTGTCTTCATTCTCCTTTCGAAGATGCAATGTCATACCATTTATCAAATTTTGACATCCTTCTTCAATTATGGATTGCATTTCTAATTTTACCTCAACAATGTTTAGGGATTTCTCAACCTTCTTCCTAATTTATTATTCAAGTATTTTAGTATATTCTTCATCCAAGATCCTTGTTTCTTATTGGTTTTGATAATTACTATTTTCTTCTTTCAATTTCCTAACCTCATCCAATAGTTTTTAATTATGATTTCTTAATATACATATCTCTTCATATTCCTTTTTCAATTCTTCCTTTGACTCATCCTTTTCCCACTTTCCTTTGCTTGTCTTCCCATGTTTTAATTTCTAAAATTCCTTAATGAGTGCTTCATTAAGGTCTCATATCTTATATATCTCATCACCCTTCTTTATATCACCTTTTGCTTCTCTTAACTCATCTTGAATTTTGATACATTTCCTCCATTTTTTTATCCCTATTCCATTTATTTGAGAATAGGTCTTCAATTTTTTCCCATGTGGAAAAGAGTCTAGTATATTAATCAAGGTTTTTCCATCACTTAGAAGCTCCACCAATAAAACTAAAATCTACGAAAAAGGACTCAAATAAGTTTTACTAATCATCCTCAACCATTCATCGAAATTGATTTCATCTTTACCTTCATCTCCACTAAAGTTATGTATTGTCATTTATTATTAATTGAGTTCTAACCAAAACCATCAACTTACAACCTCATTATATTAAGAACAATGATCTCAAATATTTATAATAAATTTTCTAATATAATCTTATATGTTTTCTCTTTCTAATGTATTTTGATTCACCTCAATAGAGCATCCTAATAAAATGGTATGATCTTTTTAAGTTAACATTGTTCAACAACACATGTATTCCAACAGAGGATGAACTCCTTTAGAAACCAATCACACAACTAGATCAAAGATCAACAAACCAATGTTTTTACATGGTAAAACCCCTATGGGGAAACATCCACAACCCCAGCCAACATGGCCACTTGAAGCAATTTATTAATGAAAAAGAAAAATATTATAGAGATATTTACAAGAGAGTTTCTCACAAATGATCATCATAAAATGACCCTCCATGCTCTTTAAATAGATATTATGGACCAATAGGGTGTTAAGCCATATATCAATGTAGTCGTTAATATCAAAGAGAATATGAACCGTCGGATCACTCTATTTCGAGAACATATCATGACCATCAAATTACCTAACTAAAAATGAATATTAATGCATACTAAATAAACACACTAAGAAACACACTTTTACCTAATGACACATTAGAACAAGTTGATCTTAACTAAATCCTAAGTGTAAATATCCTAACATCTCGCCTTAAAAACAAATTGGGATAGGATTCACGGATTTACAAAGGAGACACAATAGGATAAGGAAGGAGGAATTAGAGCCTATCCCCCCTTAATGACAACTTCTTGAATTCCTAACATAGATCAAAGTTTTGAAAACTTCACTTCTATAAGAGAATTTGTGAAAATATCTACAACTTCATCTTCTATAGGGAAAACAACACTTCAATAAGTCAAACATGAATGAGTTTTTTTATGAAGTCCATGTGTAGCTCAATGTGTTTATTTTCCTGATGTTTAATTGTATCTTTGGTGATATTGATGGAACTTTGATTGTCTCACCAAATTCTGGTCAGATGTTGTTACTAGAATAAAAACTCTGAAAGGATATGTCAAAGCTACAAGGCTTCCTAAATTTCACTACCCATTTCTCGGTACTCTGCTTCTACAGGAGAAAGAGAAATTTCCTATTGTTTCTTATAGTCCCAAGTGACAGGTCTTGAACAAAGGCTAAAAACATAACCTACAGTAGACTTTCGATCATCAAGGTCACTGGAACAATCTAAATCAATGAAACCAACCAATAAAGGAGTCCCCCCATGAACTATAATTTATCCTGAATTGAACTATACCCTAAACATACCTAAGTATCCTCTTAGTTTCTTTCCAATAGGTTTCACATGGTTTTTTCATATATCGAGAAAAAAAACCATCATCAAAGGAAATATTAGGATGGATATGAGTCAAGTATAAGAGGCTACCAACTAACTTATGTCACAAAGTGGCATCAAATTTGGGAGAAGTATAGGTGGCAACAAGTTTGACTCCAGATTGGAAGGGAGAAGGGGTTGGTTTAGAATCTTCCTTGTGAAATAAATGAAGAAGCTTACATGCATACTTATACTGGAGAATAAAATTCCTTCCTTGGTTTTCAAAACTTGGAGGCCAAGGAAATAGTGAAAATATCCTAAGTTGGTCCTTTCAAATTTCTTCTTAACATTGGTTTTAACATGATTTAAATGTGTAGGGTTACTACCAGTGAGGATAAGATCATCAATATAAAGAACAAGGATTATGAGATGGCTTCCTACTTTCTTAGCATGGACATTAGGATCATAATGATATCTAGAAAAGTCATTGTCAAGAATAAATTTGTCCATTTTGGCATGCCAAGCTTGGGGATCTTTCTTAAGACCATAACAATATTTCCTATGGAGACAAACAAGGCTAGATTCATTCTGGACATAACCAGGAGGTTGTTCCATGTATGTTTCTTCTGGCAAACACCCATGAAAGAAGTAATATCTGACATCCATCTGATGGACCTCCCATTTATGTGACACTGTAAGGGATAGAACAAGGTGGATGGAATTAATTTTGGCTATAGGGGAAAAGGTTTAATTATGTTCAATTCCTTCAACTTGGGAGAATACTTTTCAACTAACCAATTAGATTTTTTTCTTTCAACACTTCCATCTAATGCATACTTAGTTCTATAGACAAATTTACATATGACAAGTTTTATTCCTTTCAGAAGAGGTACAATATCCCAAATATCATTTTCCATTAAAGAGTGTTACTCTTCATTGAATGTTGTATCCCAATCTAGATGACTTGAAGATTATGCAAAATGTTTCTAGATCATGAGTCTTTGAAACTTGATCCAAAAGAGAACAGGCTCATTGGAACTGTGAATGTGTCCAACGTTGATCTGAAGGATCACCGGAAATATCACTAGTTGCTTCTCATGTTGAACAAACCCATCTAGGAAGTGGTGGTGCTAGTGCAGGTTCAGGTTCAATGGACTCATCTGGAGGAAGGTGAGAAAGAGGAGGTGGTTTTTCATACTCATTGTCATCATATTAATAATAAGAAACTATTATAGGAACATAAGAAGGAAAAGATGTAGAATATGGCTCACATGTCGAAGAAGGCACAAACACCCAAGATGGCTCCCGAGCCAAGAGATTTTCATCCAATTTAACATCTCTTCCAATAAAAATTTCATTGCAATGTGGTTGAAGAAGTGTGTAACCTTTGACATGTTCATAATAAACAAAAAATACACATTTCTCACTTTTAGGCTGCAGTGCTTTCCTTTTCTCATCAGGAATGTGAGCCCATGCTATACTGCCAAATACACAGAAGTGACTTACATCTGGATTAAGTTAATTCCATTCTTCTTCCAGTGTTATGTTTTTAATATCCTTCGTGGGAGTGCGAACTACTATGTAATTTTCACTTTTAATATCATTTTCCCAACACTTTAGACTTAATCCCTTAGATTGGATCATACAATTATCCATTTCTTTTAATGTGTGGTTCTTTCTCTCAAAAACGCCATTTTATTGTGCCGTATATGGGACAGTGTTTGCATTTGGATGCCTTGTGAAATTTAGTAACTTGTAAAATTATTGTTCACATATTTTCCTCCATTATTTATTCTTAACCTTTGAATTTGATGTCCAGGTTTCTTTTCTAGAAGGGGCTTGTAGGACAAAAAATTCTCAAAACTCCCCTCTTAAGTTTTAAGAAGTAAACCTAAGTGAATTTGGAAAAGTCATCAATGAAATTTCAGAAATACTTGCACCCAAAAAAATAAGGAGAAGAAAGTCAACCAAGCAAGTCACTGTGAACAATATGCAAAGGGGTTGAGGCATGACAAGAGGCACATTTTTCAAAACTATCCTGATGATGTATGTCGAGAACAAAATTGGCATAAACACCATCTCTACAAGAAACAAGAGGAAGAATAAGACTCACCATCTATTGATTACATAGTTTCTGCAATGAGAGATAGTTTATATGACCAAAATTATCATGCCAAAGTTTCCTCAAGTCATCACTATGAGCAACAAAAAATGATAGAAGAGATGATGAACCAAAATTTTCAAACTTGTACAACCTGGTAATATCATCAACAATTCCAGTTGTAAGAACATTCTTAGGATCTTTTAGATCCTTTATTATAACTTGGCGAGGTGAAAACTCTATGGTTTTACCTTCAGTTGAATGAGTGATTTTATATATTGATAGAGGATTGTAGGAAATACTTGGAACATATAATACATCATTGAAATGACCATTATCTACATGAAATATTCCATACCTTACAACACTAAGAGATATATCATCACCACCAAATATTTTCTTTGTGTTACATTCATTTAGAGAAGAAAATATGGCTTTATCCTTAGCCATATGATAAGATGCTCTAGAATCAATAAGACACTCATTAGAAGAACAAGTAGAATTTTCATTGAAGGAGAAACCAGAAGTAGAAAGTGCATGTCCATGAGAAGAATAAGAAGAAGTAGAATCAATATTGATGTTATGCTTCTTCATTGTTGCTTCTAAAGTTTCCATCTTCATAAAACATTTGGACTCATCATTACCATGTTTCCCACAATTGCAATGTTTGTTACCAGTCTTCTTACTTTTATATTTTACTCCTTTGTCACCATTAGGATCAGAAGTTGGTTGAGAAGGTTTTAGACCCTTGTTTTTCTTTTTGTTGTGGAGTGGATTTTTCTTCTTGGGATTCTTGGATTTATCTTTCTGTTGGACTACAAAGGATTTGCTCCAGGTACCTACGGTGCTAATCAATCCAAGTTGCATAAGTTTATCTTGTTCTCTAATTAGAGCATCACAAAAGGACTCAAGAGAGGGTTTTTTATAATCTCTCCCTAGAGCTTCACTGGTGGCATAAAAGTAGATACCAAAAATGAATATGCACTACCAATCTTAGCAAGAATAACATATATGCATCAATTTTCCGACAAATCTATTTTACATTCTATACATAAGAGTCTAAGTGTTTTAAACTTAGATAAGTAATCTTCAATGCAAGGAAAATAATTTGGACTTATGTTGATTAAGTGATTCTCCAACTATTGGGATCGAATAATATTTTGTTTGTCGAACACAATTTCAAGTTTTCCAAATGACCATCAGGGTCATCAAATCCTTGAAGGTGAAACCTTAAATCAGGAGAGATGGATGTTTTGATCATTCCACATGCTCTGTCATTCTTATTGGCCCATTTGACTTTATTTTCATCATCAGTGAGTTATATTTATTCCCCCAAGGTAATTTAATACAATCCTTTCCTTATTATTACATCCTCCATATGGTATTTCCATGAGAAGTAGTTGGTACTAGTAAGTAAAATATCATTGGGAGATGTTGTATTAAAATATGAAAAATAATATGAAACTGATGGTCTAAATGGAAAGATCTCGAAAAATAGGGTGTTTAAAAAAAACGACACTGAAATGGACTTTGGATGTGAAAGTTATGCCCTTTTGGAAAAAAGAATAAATGGTAACCAAAGGGCCATGTGGAAAGTAGAATTTGGTCCACATGGTGATACTCCTCCTAATTGTGCCTACATGCTCAATTTTAAATAACTTACTTATTAAGTGACCCACTTTTATAGAATAAGTGGGAATCACTTTTACAATGAAGTTACTTTTTAAATGAAAGTTGCATGAAAAATAAATAATATAAAATAAAATATTAAAGCTTCTTATAGTGATTCACTTTTATAACTTAAGTGAAATACACTTTACAATGCATGCATGAACTTTTTCAAAAAAAGTTTAAAAAAGAGACTTGAATTAAAGGCCTCTTACTTAATAAATCCATTTTTAACCAAGTGAGCTAGTGCAAAACATATTGTATTGTTTAGAAGGAGGATTTTTGTTGTTGTTGAAGATGGCCTTAGAGAGCATGCTAAAAAAAAACTCTTTTCACACAAGAAAAAAATGTTGCTTCTCAACGATAACAAGGGTTAGATCTTGGTTAGATTACCCAGAAAATGCAAATTTTCCCTCTATTTATGATTTACCAAGATAACACAGAATGCACGACAAATAACATATATATATATATAGGAAAACCTTTTCTTCTATGTTTATAATTTTTTGAGATTGCACAGGGAACAGGGAAAAGAGCATGCACAAATTGAAAAGAGTAGAAACCCAGAAATAAAAAAATAAAAATGAAATATTATCTCTACAAAAATTTAAAATGGCATATTAAGGATATATACCTTCAAATCTGACTGAAGTGGTCATATCTTGGGAAAATGGAAACCTTTTCAAGTGAAACTAAAGGTGTTTCTGACTTAAACAAGTGCTTCAAATACAATGGAATAGTCCTCTCATCCCAGAAATGTACGAAAATGGAAGAAACTATAGGTGTGGAAACACAGCTTCATGATATCGATCTACAATGGGAGAGGGTCTTCAAATGCGCTCTGATACCATGTTCAAAAACACATTTATTCCAAAAGAGGATGAACACCTTCAATAATCACTCACACAACTAGATCAAATATCAACACATTGATTTTTTGACGTGGTAAAACCCCTATAGGGAAACATCCACGACCCCAACCAATGTCGCCACTTGGTATTAATACAAAAGAAAACTATTACAGATAGATTTACAAGATTTTTTTTCATAGTCGATCATCGGCAAATGACCCTCCATAATATTTAAATAGAGATCATGGAACAATCAAGTTTTAAGCCATGAATCAATCCAGTTGTTAAGATCGACAAGAATATGAATCATCGACTCACTCTATGTCGGGAACATATCATGACCGTTGGATCACCTAACTACAAATGCATACTAATGCATACTAAACAAACACACTAAGAAACACACATTTACCTAACGGAACATTAGACCAAGTTAATCTTAATTGACTCCTAAATGTCTAATATCCTAACAAACATTCATTTTAAAACCCTAATTTGGAGTATGTTCTTATGGACAAATTTCCTTCTTATGTGTTTGTGAAATTTCAGCCCTTCTGAGTCTAAATTTTTTTCCTATAGTGATCTTATGTTTATTCTCTATAATTCCATCATTCTGACCACAATTCGATGTGCCAAGTGAAAGTTATGGTAACTTTCCTGAACCTTTTTTATTCTTTGGCCTTTCTAGATAGAGAATTTTTATGGTATGCCATGTGTCCACTATTTGATATCTAATTCTGAAATTTTTACCTGAAATAATATTGTCTATATAATTTCCAACATAATTGTTGGAACTCAATTGGGAATTTCCAAGATTCCAATATTTCACTTCTACTAATAATGTTTGTTTGAGGCTGGTTTGAGCACTAGTCAAATACCCCTACTTCCCAAAGTCCATATATCAAAAATTAAAAAATTCCAAAACATGAAATTTTTATATCAAGTACTTCTCTATGTCTCCACGATATCTTGAAAATTTCATAGTCTAAAATGTCACCAAGAAAACGTTATAGTGAACTTCCCAAAATGGAGTGTTTGAGACTCATTTCAAGGCTAGTAAAATTCCCTAACTTCCACAAGATGTATCTCCAAAACTAAAACGACCTGGAATCTAAAAGTTTTATTGAGTGTAGTTCTTTATGTCTTCTCCGTATTCTTAAAATTTCACATTCCTAAAATTTTCAAAACAAATGTTATAGCGAAAATTCCAAGATGGCTCGATTGAAGCAGCAAAACCATAGGATCGATGCTCTAATACCAAATATTATGATTCGAATGCTTAAAATATCACGATAAAATAGACATACAAACCATGTACACCAATCTGAGCATTAAGAAACTCCAATATAGATAATATATATGAGTTATACAATAACTCTTCAAAGAATAGGAGAACCTCCTCCAAATACCCAAATAAATTCATACATCACAATTCACATGTCCCTCAATAATGAATACATGATCTCTATATATACATATTCACACATTGTACATTTGGACCCTTTATTATTGTTCTGACCCTATACATATATAATTACATATTACATGTACATTTAACCCGTTTATTCCCCCCATGGGGTCATATCATATACATTTGACCCCATATATGCCCCCTCCCTTGGGGTCATATCTGTATTTTGTGATAGCATGTTATTCAAACATATTTTAGGAGGATCCAAACATCCATGAAAATACTAATGAAATATTTATGCAAAAATAAGTAAATCACTACTATAATCTATGTACTCATGCATTGTAAAAAAAACGGTGTCAAAATTGAATAGTTAACAATGAAAAAATCAATGTCATCCGACAAAACTATTTGGACTATTTTCTTAAAAAAAAAGAAAAAATGTCAACCCAAATTTATGTTTTTACCTATCTTTGGGAATTCATTATACATTTTAAAATTCAATGAATGAAGTTGAGAAGAAGAAAAAGACTAAATCTAAAAATTAACACAGAAACAGGTCGAGAATGCATGTACACATAGAAAATATTTGGTTAAGTACATGTGTGTAGTTTTCTAAATGAAATCTATGTTATGCTCAAAATTTAAAATGATAAAAATTCCTACAGACAAGGTGGAAAATTTAGGTTTCCCAGCCATGTCACCTAAAAAACTAAGGCTACAGAAAGAAAAAATAGCAAAAAATAAAGGAAAATTAAACTACCAAATCCCTAATGAATCACACACACAACTAAGGAAGGATAAAATGATCAACTTCCCTAGTTATGGAGTCTTCGATCTGTATTGGATATCTTGTTACAAAGACATACCAAAATATACTAGTTAGGATTTATGCAACCTAAGCAAGTGAAAAAAGGCAAGAGAAAAAAAAAACAATACACTAGAAATCTTATTCCATAGTTTACCCTATGTAAGAAATAGGATACAAACAAAATCCCATTCATTTAAGATATAAAACACAAGATAAAGTAAATAATAAATAATACTCTATTATGCTAATGAAAATAGGACTTACAAACAACACCTCAATAATGGTTTGTTGTAACCTAATGGACTCTAAAACTACCTTGAAGGAAGGGTCATTTTCCTCCTTTCATGCTCCAACTCCTAGCTTGGTTGTAAAAGTGACATCCAAAAATAGTAGAGAAAAGGTGTCTAAGATGAAAAATCCCTCTTGTGGAATTTCAAAAGCATAAACTTATTTGGATTGTGGATGATATGTGACCTCAATGTCTTCATTTGTAGGTGAAATGGTGGACCTTTCTTTAGAGATAGCTTCAATGTGAACTATCCCATTTCATTAATGAATTAATTGAATAAGAATAACTAATGAAGACTATACCAAACCCTATGATTAATAATAATAACTTGATAAGGTTCACACTTTCTCACTACACCATTTTTTTAGAAGTCCACAGACATTAATGAACCATAACAATATTGATTTTTTACTTTATGTATATAGCATGGATTTTTAGATTTAGTGCATGCTCTAATCATGGAAAACAAGCTTAATGTGCTATGAATTTTTGGTCAAATATTGGGTTTGAATTGGATCATTATGAAAATACTAAGATCAAATGATGATGGAAATGAGTGTAAATCTACTAAAGTGATTTTTTTGGGTCTAAAAGTGTTCATAACAAAACAAGTGAGTAAAATTAATCTAATCACAATAGAAATTCAATATTCAAAAGGCTACCCTCCTAAATCGATTACACAATGTAATCCACCAATTAATACATAACATTTTTACCATAGCTAAATTAATAATAATTAAATGAGAGTTGGAAACCATGTTCTACTAACTATTAACCCATTGTCCCTATTTAGACAATTAGAATGTTTTACTATTTCTGTGGCTCTCTTATTCTTAGATTGGTCCAATTATTGAATTTCACCAAAATTTTCATCTCTTTAATTTTAATAGGATATTTGGATGTTTTCTCCCTATTAATGGTTATTTTTATTCAAGAGGCTATAAATGTTATGGAAGATATAACATATCTTGAAATAACAGAGTTTTTTGGAGTGTTCCTTATATTGACCTTTTTCATCTTCCAATGAAATCTATAAGACAAAACCTATAGTGTGGATATGGGATCCTCCCTATCACCAATAGTAGCCACTTTGTTTATGGAAAAAATTGAAAAAAAAAAATCTCAACATGACTCAATTGTTGTTGAATCATGTTGTCATTGATGCCAATGGTTTGATTGATTGATGTCATTGATTGATGTCAAGTGATT